>JAIUJO010001820.1:107500-125000 GCA_023846275.1 Vanilla planifolia | reverse complement strand
AAGACGAAGAAGAAGAAGAAAAAGAGGAAGAAGAAGAAGAAGACAAGATGAAGAACAAGAAGAAGAAGATGTCAAAGTAGAACAAAAAGAACAAGACAAAAAGAAGAAAATGGAGAAGGAGAAGAAGAATAATAATAATAAGTAGAAGAATAGGAAGAGGAAGAGGAAGAAGGAGATAATAATAATAATAATGTTTATAATAATAATAATAAGATATTGAAGAAGAAGAAGAAGAAGAAAAAGGAGAAGAAGGAGAAGAAGATGGAGATAAAGGAAGAGAAGAAGAAGAAGACAAGGAAGAAGATGAAGAAAAAGAAGTGGAAGAAGAACATAGAGAAGAGAGAGAGAGAGAAGTAGAAGAAGTAGAAGAAGAGGAAGGAGGAGCAGAAGAAGAAGGGGAAAAAGGAGGAGGAGAAGAAGAAAAAGAAGAAGAAGACAAAGAAGATGAAGACGAAGAAGAAGAAGAAGACGAAGACAAAGAAGATGAAGACGAAGAAGAAGACGAAGACGAAGAAGAAGAAGAAGAAGAAGAGTAAGAACATGAAGTAGAAGAAGAAGAAGAGGAAGACAAAGAGGAAGAAGAAGAAGAAGAAGAAGAAGAAGAAGTAAAATAAGAAGATGGAGAATAACGAGAAGGAGAAGAAGAAGAAGAAGTAGAAGAAGAACGAGGGGGACGAGAAGAAGAATGAGAAAAAGAAGGAGGAGGAGAAGAAGTAGAAGAAGAAAAAAGAAGAAGAAGAAGAAGAAGAAGAAGAAAAGGAAGAAGAAGAAGGAAAAGAAGAAGAAGAATGAAAAGAAGAAGAAGAAGAAGAAGAAGAATACAAAGTTGAAGAAGAAGACGAAGAAGAAGAAGAAGATGAAGAAAAAGTGGAAGATGAAGAAGAAGAAGAAGAAGAAAAAGAATAAGAAGACAAAGAAGAAAGAGAGAAGAAGAGGAAGACAAAGATGATGAAGAAGAAGAAGAAGATCAAGAACAAGAAGAAAAAGAAGAAGAAGAAAAAGAAGAAGAAGAAGAAGAAGAAGAAGAAGAAGAAGAAGATGTGGAAGAGCAAGAAGGAGAAGAAGAAGAAGAAGGGTAAGAAAAAGAAGAAAAAGGAGATGAAGAAGAAGGAGAAGAAGAAAAACAAGAAGAAGAAAAAAAGAAGAAGAAGAAGACAAAGAAGTAGAAGGAAAAGAACGAGAAGAAGAAGGAGAAAGAGATCGAACAGTGGAACAAGAAGAAGCAGAGGAAGAAGAATAAGAAAAAGAAAATAAAGACAAAGAAGAAGAATAAGAAAAAGAAAACAAAGACAAAGAAGAAGAATAAGAAGAAGAAGAAGAAAGAAAAGAAGAAGAAGGCGAAGAAGAGGAAGAAGAAGAAGAGGAAGAAGAACACAAAGAAGAAGGAGGAGGAGGAGAAGAAGGACGAGAAAGAGATTAAACAGTGGAAGATGAAGAAGAAGAAGGAGAAAAACAGCAAGAAGAAGAAGAAAAAGAAGACGAAGGAGGAAAAGAAGAAAAGGAAGATGATGACAAAGACAAAGAAGAAGAAGAATAGGAAATCGAAGTCGAAGAAGAAGAAGAAGAACATTAAGAACAAGAAGACAAGGAAGAAGAAGAAGAAGAAGAAGAAAAAGAAGAAGATGAAGAAGAAGAAGAAGAAGGGAAAGGTGAATAAAAGGAGATGGAGAAGAAGAAGTAGACAAAGAAAAAGAAGAAGGTGAAAAGGAAGAATGAAGATGAAGAAGAAGAAGAAATTGAAGAAGAAAAAAAAGAAGAAGGAGAAGAAGAAGAAGAATAAACAAAAGAAGAAAAGAAAGAAGAAGGAGAAGATGAAGAAGAGGACATAGAAGAAGAAGAAGAAGAAGAAGAAGAAGAAGAAGTCGAAGAAGAAGAAGAAGAAGAGGAAGAAGAAGAAGAAGAAGAAGAGGAAGAAGAAGAAGAAGAAGAAGAAAAAGAATAAGAAAAATAAGGAGAAGAAAGAGAAGATGAAGATGAAGAAGGGAAAGAAGAAGAAGAAGAAGAAAGAGGAGGAAGAAGAAGAAGAAGAGGAAGAAGTAGTAGACACAGCAGAAAAAAAAGAAGAAGAAGAACACAAAGAAGAAGAAGAATAAGCCAAAGAAGAAGTTGAAGAAGTCAAAGAAGAAGAAGAAGAAGACAATGAACAAGGAGAAGACGAAGAAGAAGAAGAAGAAGAAGAAAAAGATGAAGAAGAAGAAGAGTAATAGAAGAAGAAGAAGAAGAAGAGGAAGGAGAAGAAAAAGTAGAAAAAAGGAAGAAGAAGGAGAAGTAGAAGAAGAAGAAGAAGAAGAAAAAGAGGAAGAAGAAGAAGAAGAAGACGAAGACGAGGGCGAAGAAGAAGAAGAAGAATAAGAAGAAGAAGAAGAAAAAGTAGAAGAATAAGAAGAAGTAGAAGATGAAGAAGTTGGTGAAGAAGAAGAAGAAGTTAAAGAAGAAGAAGAAGGCGAAGAAGAAGAACAAGAAGAAGAAGAAGAGGAATAGGAGGACAAATAATAAAAAGAAGAGGAAAAAGATGAAGAATAACAAGATGTAGAAGAAGAACAAGAACAAGAATAAGAAGTAGAAGTATAAGAAGAAGAAGAAGATTAAGGGCAAGGAGAAGAGAAGAAGGATAAGAATAAGATATGGAAGAAGAAGAAGAAAAAGAAGGAGATGGAGAAGGAGAAGAAGAAGAAGTAGGAGAAGAATAAGACGAAGAAGAAGTAGAAGAAAAAGAAGGAGAAAGAGAAGGAGTAGAAAAATAAGAAGAAGAAGAAGGAAGAGGAGGAGAAGAAAAAGAAGAAGAAATAGATGGAGAAGAAGAAGAAGAAGTAAAGGAAGATGAAGTCAAAGAAGAAGAAGAAGAAGAAGAAGGTGAAGAAGAATAAGAAAGAGAAGAAGAAGAAGAGGAAGAAGAAAAAGAAGAAGAAAAAGAAGAGAAAGAAGAAGAAGATGAAGATGAAGATGAAGACGAAGATAAATAAGAAATAGAGGAAGAAGAAGACAAAGAAGAGAAGAAGAAGAAGATGAAGATGAAGAAGAAGAAGAAGAAGAAGAAGTATAAGTTGAAGAAGATGAAGACAGACAAGAAAAAAATGTAGAAAATGAAGAAGACGAAGAAGAAGAAGATAAAAGAAAAAGTAGAACAAGAAGATGATGATGATGAAGAAGAAGATGAAGAAGAAGAAGATGAACTAAAAGAAAAGAAGAAGAAAAAGTTTTAGAAGAAGAAGAAGATAAATAAGAAGAAGACGAAGAATAATAACAATAACCAGAAGATGAAGAAGTAGAAGAAGAAGAAGACGTAGAAGAATAAGAAGATGAAGAAGATGAAGAAGAAAAAGAAGAAGAAGAAGAAGAAGAAGAATAAGTAGTAGTAGAGGAAGAAGAAGCAGAATAGGAGGAAGAAGATGAAGAAGAAGTAGAACATGAAGAAGATGGAGAAGAAGAAGAAGAAGAAGAAGAAGAAGACGAAGAAGAAGAAGATGAAAATGATGAAGAAGAAAATGATAAAGATGAAGAAGAAAAAGAGGAAAAAGAAGAAGAGGAAGAAGAAGAAGAAGAAGAAGAAGAAGAGGAAGAAGTGGAATAAGAAGAAGAAGAAGGAGAAGAAGAAGAAGAATATGGAGAAGAAGAAGACAAAGAAGAATAATAATAATAATCATTAGAAGAAGACGAAGAAGAAGTTGATGAAGTGGAAAAAGAAGATTACAAAGAAGGAGACCACGAAGAAGAAGAAGTAGAAGAAGATGAAGAAGAAGAAAAGATGAAGTAGAAGAAGAAAACAATTAAGAAGATAATAATGTATTAGAAAAAAATGAAGAAGAAGAGAAGAAGAAGAAGAATAAGAAGAAGAAGGTGATGAGGATGAAGATGAAAAAGAAGAAGAAGAAAATGTGGAATAAGAAGAAGAAGAAGAAGAAGAAGGAGACAAAGATGAAGAAGAGGAAGAAGAAGAACAAGAACAAGAACAAGAAAAACATGATGATGAAGAAGAAGAAGAAGAATAAGAATAAGATGAAGAAGAATACAAAGAAGAAGAAGAAGTCAAAGACGAAAAAGAAGAAGAGGAAGAAGAAGAAAAAGAAGAAGAAGAAGAAGAAGAACAAGAACAAGAATAAGAAAAAGATGAAGAAGAAGAAGAAGAACAAGAAGAATAAGAATAATAATAATAAGAAGTAGAAGACAAAGAAGATGAAAAGAAGAATAAGAAGATAAAGATAACATGAAAAAGAAGAAGAAAGAGAAGAAGAAGAAGTCGAAGAAGAAAAAGAAGCTGAAGAAGAAGAAGAGGAAGAAGAAGAAGATGAAGCAAAGAAGAAGAAGAAGAAGAAGAAGAAGAAGAAGAAGAAGACAAAGAAGATAAAGAAGAAGAATAAGAAGTAGTAGTACAGGAAGTATTAAAGAAGTAGTAGAAGAATAAGAAGAAGATGAAGAAGAAGAAGAAGAAGATGAAGAAGAAGGAGAAGAAGAAGGAGAAGAAGAGGAAGAAGAAGAAGAAGAAGAAGAGGAAGAAGAGAAGTAGAAGAAGATGAAGAAGAAGAAGAAGAAGAAGTGGAAAAAGAAGAAGAAGAAGAAGAAGAAGAAGAAGAAGAAGAAGAAGACAAAGAAGAAGAAGAAGCAGAAGAAGAAGAAGAAGATAAAGAGGACATGAAAAAGAAGAAGAATAATAATAAGTTGAAGAAGAAGAAGAAGTCAAAGAAGAAGAAATGAAGGAATAACAAGAAGAAGAAGAAAAGAAGAAGAAGAAGAAGAAGATGTAGAAGAAGAAGAAAAAGACAACAAAGAAAAAGAAGAAGAAGAATAAAAAGAAGAAGTAGTAGTAGAAGAAGAAGAAGACAAAAAAGAAGAAGAAAAAGAAAATGAAAAAGTAGAAGAAGAAGACGAAGAAGAAGAAGAAGAAGAAGAAGTCGAACAAGAAGAAGAAAAAGAAGAAGAAGATTAAGAAGAAGAAGACAAATAAGAAGTTGAAGAATATGAAAGAAGATGAAGAAGTAGAAGATAAAGAAGAAGAAGAAGAAGATAATGATGAAGAAGAAGAAGAAGAAGGCCTAGAAGAAGAAGAAGAAGAAGTACTAGAAGAAGAAGAGGAGGAAGAAGTAGTCGACGAGAAAGAAGAAGAACAAGAAGATGAACAAGAAGAAGAAATAGAAGAAGAAGAATAAGTAGAAGAACAAGGGGAAGAACGAGAAGCAGAAGAAAATAAAGATGAAGAAGAAGAAGAAAAGGTAAAAAGATGATTAAGATGTAGAAGAAGAAGAAGAATTAGGAGAAGAGGAAGAAGAAGACTTAGAGTAAGTAGTAGTAGTAGAAGAAGAAAATGAACAAGAAGAAGAAGAAGAAGAAGAAGAAGAAGTAGGAGAAGAGGAAGATGTAGAAGAAGTATAAGGAGAAGAAGAAGAAGAAGAAGAAGAAGAAGAAGAAGATGATGATAATGATGAACAAGAAGAAAAAGAAGTAAAAGAGGAAGAAGAAGAAGAAGAAGAAGAAAAAAGAAGAAGGAGAAGAAGAAGTAGAAGAAGTAGAAGAAAAAAAGTAGGAAAAGAAGAAGAAGAAGAAGATGTAGAGGATGAAGAAGAGGAAGTGGAAGAAAAGGAAGAAGAAGTAGAGGAAGATAAAGAAGAAGAAACAGAAGAAGAACAAGACAAAGAAGAAGAAGATGAAGAAGAAGAAGGAGAACAAGAAAAAGAAGAACAAAAACAAGAAGAAGAAGAAGAAGAAAAGAATAAGTAAAAGTAGAAGAAGAAGAAGGAGGAGAAGAAGAAGAAGAAGAGGAACAAGATGATGATGTTGAAGAAGAAGAAGAAGAATATGAAGAAGAAGAAGAAGAAGAAGAGCCAAAGTTGAGGAAGTGGAAGAAAAGGACGAAGAAGAAGTGCAAGATAAAGAAGAAGAAGTGCAAGATAAAGAAGAAGAAAAAGAAGAAGAAGATGACGAAGAAGAAAAAGAAGGAGAATAGGAACAAGAAGAAGAACAAAAACAAGAAGAAGAAAAAGAAAAAGAAGTAAAAGAAGAAGAAGAAGAAGAAGTAGAAGAAGTTGGTGTAGAAGAAGAAGAAGGAGAAAAAGTAGAAGTGGAAGAAGAAGAAGAAGAAGAAGAAGAAGAAATAGAAGAAGAAGATGAAGATGAAGAAGAAGAGGATGAAGAAAAAGAAGAAAAAGAAGAAGAAGATGGAGAAGAAGAAGATAGAGAAGAAGAAGATGATGATGATGAAAAAGATGTTAAAAAAGTAGAAGAGGAAGAAGAAGAAGAAGAAGTGGAAGAAGAAAGAGAAGAAGAAAAAGAAGAAGACAAAGGAGAAGAAGAAGAAGAAGAAGTACTAGTAGAAGAAGAAGAAGAAGAAGAAGGAAAGGTCGAAGAAGAAGAAGAAGAAGGTGAAGAAGAAGAAAAAGACGAAGAAAAAGAAGATGAAGAAGAAGAAGAAGTAAAAGAATTAGTGGAAAACGTTGTAGACGTCAAAGAAGAAGAAGAGGAAGAGGAAGAAGAAGAAAAGAAGAAGAACAAGAAGAAGAAGAAGAAAAAGGAGAAAAAAAGAAGAAGAAGAAGTAGAAAAAGAAGAGGAAGGAGGAGGAAGAGTAGGAGGAGGAGAAGAATAAGAAGTAATAGAAGAAGAAGAAGAAGAAGAAGAGGAAGAAGAAGATAAAGAAGAAGACAAAAAAGTAGAAGGCAAAGAAGAGGAAGTGGAAGGCGAAGAAGGGGAAGATGTAAAAGAAGAAGAAGAAGAAGAAGACAAAGAAGAAGAAGAAGAAGAACAAGAAGAAGTAGAAGAAGAAGAAAAAGGAGTGGAAGAAGAAGGGGAAGAATAACAAGAATGAGAAGAAGAAGTCGAAGTGGAAGAAGACAGAAAAAAAGAAGAAGACGAAGAAGAAGAAGCCAAAGAAGAAGAAGAAGAAGAAGAAGAAGAAGAAGAAGAAAAAGAAAAATAAGAAGAAGAAGAAGAAGAAGAGAAAGAAGAAGAAGAAGAAGAAGAAGAAGAAGAAGAAGAAGACAAAGAAGAAGAAGAAGAAGAAGTGGAAGAAGAAGAAAAAGAAGAGGAGGAAGAAGAAGGAGAAGAAGAACAAGAGGAAGATGAAAAAGAAAAAGAAGAAGAAAAGAAGATGATGTTGAAGAAGAAGAAGAAGATGATGATGAAGATGAAGAAGAAGAAAAAGAAGAGGAAAAAGAAGAAGAAGAAGAAGAAAAAAAATAAAGAGAACAAGAAGTCGAAGAAGAAGAAGGGGAGGAAGAAGGAGAAGAAGAAGAGGAAAAAGAAGAAGAAGGAGAAGAAGATGAAGAGCTAGAAGAAGAAGGAGGAAGAGAAGAAGAAGAAGATAAAGAAGAAGAAGAAGAAGAAGAAGAAGATGAACAAAAAGAAGAAGAAGAAGAAGCCGAAGGAGAAGAAGAAGATGAAGAAGTAGAAGATGTAGAAGAAGAAGAAGAGGAAAAAGAAGAAGGAGAAGATGGAGGAGAACTAGAAGGAGACAAAGAAGGAGAAGTAGAAGAGGAGGAAGAAGAAGAAGAAGAAGAAGAAAACGAAGAAATAGAAGAAGAAGAAAAAGAAAATTATGAAGGTGAAGAAGAGGAAGAAGAAGAAGATGGTGAAGAAGAAGAAAAAAAAGAAAAAGAAGGAGAAAAAGAAGAAAAAGAAGGAGAAGAAGGAGAAGAAGAAGAAGAAGAAGAAGAAAAAGAAGAACAAGCACAAGAAGAAGAAGGAGAAGAAGAAGAGGAAGAAGAAGACGAAGGAGAGGAAGAAAGAGAAGAAGAAGTCGAAGAAGGTGAAGAAGAAGAAGAAGAAGAAGACAGAGAAGAAGAAGAAGAAGAAAAAGTAGATGATGAAGACAGAAAAGGAGGAGAAGAAGAAGAAAAAAGAAGAGAAGAAGAAGAAGAATAAGAAGAAGAGCAAGAAGAGAAAGAAGAAGAAGACAAAAAATAAGAAGAAGAAGAAGATGAAGATGAAGAAGAATACGATGAAGATGAATAGAAAGAAGAAAAAGAAGAAGTAGAAGAAGGAAAAGAAGAAGAAGAAGGAGGATAATGACGAGGACGAGGAGGAGGAGTAGAAGAATAGGAAGAACAAGAAGAAGAAGTAGAAGAAGAAGAAGAAGAAGAAGAAGTTGAAAAGATGAAGAAGAAGAAGATGAAGAAGAAGAAGAAGAATAAGAAGAAGAAGAAGAAGTAGAAGAAGAAAAGAAGATGATGATGAAGAAGAAGGGGAAAAAGAAGAAGTAGAAGAAGAAAAAGAACAAGAAGATGATGAAGAAGTAGAAGAAGAAGAAAAGATAAAGAAGAAGATGAAGGAGAAGTAGAAGAAGAAGATGATGATGAAGGAACAAAAGAAGAAAAAGGATTAGATGATGATGAAGAAGAAGAAGAAAAATAAGAAGACTAAGAAAAAGGGGAGGATGAAGACTAGAAAGATGAAGAAGAGAGAGTCAAAAAGAGCAAGAAGTAGTAGAACAAGAAGAAGAAGAAGAAGAAGAAGAAGAAGAAGTTGTTGTAGTAGTAGTGGGAGAAGAAGAAGAAGAAAAAGACAAAGAATAAGAAGAATTAGAAGAAGAAGAAGAGAACAATAAAAAGAAGAAGAAGAAGAAGTTGTCAAAGATGAAGTAGAGGAAGATGAAGAAGAAGAAGAGGACGATGAAGACGAAGACAAAGAAGAAGAAGAAGAAGAGTATGAAGTAGAAGACGAAGAAGACAAAGAAGAAGAAGAAGAAGAAGAAGAAGAAGACGAAGAAGAGTAAGAAGACAAACAAGTGGAAGATAAAGAAGAAGAAGAAGAAGCAGAAGAAGAAGAAGAAGATGATGAAGATGAAGAAGAAGATGATGAAGATGAAGAAGAAGATGACGAAGAAGAAGAAGAAGAAAAAGAAGTAGAAGAAGAAGTAGGAAAAGAAGAGTAAGAAGAAGAACGAGAAGGAGGAGGAGGAGGAGGAGTTGAAAAGGAAGGAGAAGAAGAAGAAGAAGAAGAAGAAGAAGAAGAAGAAGAAAGTGAAGAAGTAGAAGAAGATGAAGGAAAAGAAGAAGGAGGAGGAGGAGAAGAAGAAGAAGAAGGAGACGAAGACGAAGATGAGTAAGAAGAAGAAGAAGAAGAAGAAGAAGAGGAGGAAAAGCAGAAGAAGAAGAAGAAGAAGAAGAAGAAGAGGAAGAAGAAGATGTCGAAGAAAAAGAAGACTATTAAGAAGAAGAAGAAGAAGACGAAGAAGAAAAGAAGAAGAAGAAGAAGAAGAAGAAGAAGATGTAGAAGAACAATAAGAAGAAGATGAAGAAGTAGAAGTAGTAAAATAAGAAGTAGAAGAAGAAGAAGAAGAGGAAGAAAAGGAAGAAGAAGAAGAAGTAGAGACGAAGAAGAGGAAGTCGAAGAAGAGGAGGAAGAATAAGAGGAAAAAGAAGAAGAAGATGACAAATGCGAAGAAGAAGAAGAAGAAGAAGGAAAAAGAGGAGGAAGAAGAAGAAGAACAAGAGCAAGAAGAGGAAGAAGAAGAAGAAGAAGAAGAAGATGAACAAGAAGGGGTAGAGAAGAAGAAGACGATGATGAAGAAGAAGTAGAAGAAGAAGAATATGAAGAAGAAGAAAATGAGGAAGAAGAAGAAGAAGAAGTAGAAGTTGATGAAGAAGATGATGATTAAGGAAGAGAAGAAAAAGGAGGAGGAGGAGGAGGAGAAGAAGAAGGAGATGAAGAAGAAGAAGAAGACTGAGAAGAAAAAGAAGACGAAGACTAGAAAGGTGAAGAAGAAAGAGCCTCAAGAAGTAGTGGAAGAAGAAGAAGGAGAAGAAGAAGAAGGCAAAGAAGAAGATGATGAAGAAGAAAAAGTAAAAAAGAAGAAAATGTCAAATATGAAGAAGAAGAAGATGAGAATATTAAAAAGAAATAGAAGAAGAAGAACAAGAACAAGAAGAAGAACAGGAAGAAGAAGAAGAAGAAGAAGAAGAAGAAGAGGAAGAAGAAGACGAAGAAGGAGAAGAAGAAGAAGAAGTAGAAGAAGAAGAAAAGAAAGAAGTGGATGATGAAGAAGACAAAGAAGCAGAAGAAGTAGAAGAAAAAGAAGAAGTCGAAATAGAAGAAAAGAAGAAGAAGAAGATTAAATAGAAGAAGAAGAGGTGGAAGATGAAGAAGAAGATTAAGAAGGAAAAGAAGAAGAAGACAAAGAAGAAGGGGAAGAAGTAAAAGAAGGAGAAGAAGAAGAAGAAGTTCAAGAAGTAGAAGAAGAAGAAGAAGAAGAAGAAGAAGAAGAAGAAGAAGAAGAAGAAGAATAAGAAGAAGAAGAAGACGAAGAAGTCAAAGAAAAAAAAGAAGAGGTTGAAGAAGAAGTAGAAGAAGACAATGGAGGTGAAGAAGAAGAAGAAGAAGAAGAAATTTGAAGAATAAGAAGAAGAAGAAGAAGAAGAAGAAGAAAAGACAGAAAAAGAAGGAGAAGATGATGAAGGAGAAGAAGAAGAAGAAGAAGAAGAAGTAGAAAAAGAAGAAGAAGATAAACAAGAAGAAGAACACAACAAAGAAAATGAAGAAGAAGAATAAAAAGAAGAAGTAGTAGTAGTAGAAGAAGAAGACAAAGAAGAAGAAGAAAAAGAAAATGAAAAAGTAGAAGAAGAAGACGAAGAAGAAGAAGAAGAAGAAGAAGTCGAACAAGAAGAAGAAAAAGAAGAAGAAGATTAAGAAGAAGAAGACAAATAAGAAGTTGAAGAATATGAAAGAAGATGAAGAAGTAGAAGATAAAAAAGAAGAAGAAGAAGATAATGATGAAGAAGAAGAAGAAGAAGAAGAAGAAGAAGTACTAGAAGAAGAAGAGGAGGAAGAAGTCGTCGACGAGAAAGAAGAAGAACAAGAAGATGAACAAGAAGAAGAAATAGAAGAAGAAGAATAAGTAGAAGAAGAAGGGGAAGAATGAGAAGCAGAAGAAAATAAAGATGAAGAAGAAGAAGAAAAGGTAAAAAGATGATTAAGATGTAGAAGAGGAAGAAGAATTAGGAGAAGAGGAAGAAGAAGACGTAGAATAAGTAGTAGTAGAAGAAGAAAATGAACAAGAAGAAGAAGAAGAAGAAGAGGAAGAAGAAGAAGTAGGAGAAGAGGAAGATGTAGAAGAAGTAGAAGGAGAAGAAGAAGAAGAAGAAGAAGAAGAAGAAGAAGATGATGATGATGATGAACAAGAAGAAAAAGAAGTAAAAGAGGAAGAAGAAGAAGAAGAAGAAAAAAGAAGAAGGAGAAGAAGTAGTAGAAGAAGCAAAAGAAGAAAAATTAGGAAAAGAAGAAGAAGAAGAAGAAGAAGATGTAGAGGATGAAGAAGAGGAAGTGGAAGAAAAGGAAGAAGTAGAGGAAGATAAAGAAGAAGAAAAAAAAGAAGAACAAGACAAAGAAGAAGAAGATGAAGAAGAAGAAGGAGAACAAGAAAAAGAAGAACAAAAACAACAACAAGAAGAAGCAGAAAAGAATAAGTAAAAGTAGAAGAAAAGAAGGAGGAGAAGAAGAAGAAGAAGAGGAACAAGATGATGATGTTTAAGAAGAAGAAGAAGAGCCAAAGAAGAGGAAGTGGAAGAAAAGGACGAAGAAGAAGAGCAAGATAAAGAAGAAGAAAAAGAAGAAGAAGCTGACGAAGAAGAAGAAGAAGGAGAATAGGAACAAGAAGAAGAACAAAAACAAGAAGAAGAAGAAGAAAAAGAAGAAGTAAAAGAAGAAGAAGAAGAAAAGAAGAAGAAGAAGTTGGAGCAGAAGAAGAAGAAGGAGAAGAAGTAGAAGTGGAAGAAGAAGAAGAAGAAGAAGAAGAAATAGAAGAAGAAGATGAAGATGAAGAAGAAGAGGATGAAGAAAAAGAAGAAAAAGAAGAAGAACATGGAGAAGAAGAAGATGATGATGATGATGAAAAAGATGTTAAAAAGGTAGAAGAGGAAGAAGAAGAAGAAGAAGTGGAAGAAGAAAGAGAAGAAGAAAAAGAAGAAGACAAAGGAGAAGAAGAAGAAGAAGTACTAGTAGTAGAAGAAGAAGAAGAAGAAGAAGAAGGAAAGGTCGAAGAAGAAGAAAAAGAAGGTGTAGAAGAAGAAAAAGACGAAGAAAAAGAAGATGAAGAAGAAGAAGAAGTAAAAGAAGTAGTGGAAAACGTTGTAGACGTCAAAGAAGAAGAAGAGGAAGAGGAAGAAGAATAAAAGAAGAAGAACAAGAAGACGAAGAAAAAGGAGAAAAAAAGAAGAAAAAGAAGAAGAAGAAGAAGTAGAAAAAGATGAGGAAGGAGGAAGAGTAGGAGGAGGCGGAGAAGAATAAGAAGTAATAGAAGAAGAAGAAGAAGAAGAAGAAGAAGATAGAGAAAAAGACAAAAACGTAGAAGGCAAAGAAGAGGAGGTGGAAGGCGAAGAAGGGGAAGCTGTAAAAGAAGAAGAAGAAGAAGAAGAACAAGAAGAAGTAGAAGAAGAAGAAAAAGAAGTGGAAGAAGAAGGGGAAGAATAACAAGAATGAGAAGAAGAAGAAGTCGAAGTGGAAGAAGACACAGAAAAAAAGAAGAAGACGAAGAAGAAGAAGGCAAAGAAGAAGAAGAAGAAGAAGAAGAAGAAGAAGAAAAAGAAAAATAAGAAGAAGAAGAAGTAGAAGAGAAAGAAGAAGAAGAAGAAGAAGAAGAAGAAGAAGAAGACAAAGAAGAAGAAGAAGAAGAAGTGGAAGAAGAAGAAAAAGAAGGGGAAGAAGAAGGAGAAGAAGAATAAGAGGAAGATGAAAAAGAAAAAAAAGAAGAAAAGAAGATGAAGTTGAAGAAGAAGAAGAAGAAGATGATGAAGATGAAGAAGAAGAAAAAGAAGAAGAAAAAGAAGAAGAAGAAGAAGAAGAAAAAAAATAAAGAGAACAAGAAGTCGAAGTAGAAGAAGGAGAGGAAGAAGGAGAAGAAGAAGAAGAAAAAGAAGAAGAAGGAAGAAGAGAAGAAGAAGAAGATAAAGAAGAAGAAGAAGAAGAAGAAGAAGATGAACAAAAAGAAGAAGAAGAAGAAGCCGAAGGAGAAGAAGAAGATGAAGAAGTAGAAGATGTTTAAGAAGAAGAAGAGGAAAAAGAAGGAGAAGATGGAGGAGAACTAGAAGAAGACAAAGAAGGAGAAGAAGAAGAGGAGGAGGAAGAAGAAGAAGAAGACGAAGAAATAGAAGAAGAAGAAGAAGAAAATTATGAAGGTGAAGAAGAGGAAGAAGAAGAAGAAGATGGTGAAGAAGAAGAAGAAGAAGAAAAAAAAAGGAGTAAAAGAAGAAAAAGAAGGAGAAGAAGGAGAAGAAGAAGAAGAAGAAGAAGAAGAAAAAGAAGAACAAGTACAAGAAGAAGAAGGAGAAGAAGAAGAGGAAGAAGAAGAGGAAGGAGAGGAAGAAGGAAAAGAAGAAGAAGTCGAAGAAGGTGAAGAAGAAGAAGAAGAAGACAGAGAAGAAGAAGAAGAAGAAGAAGTAGATGAAGAAGACAGAAAGGGAGGAGAAGAAGAAGAAAAAAGAAGAGAAGACGAAGAAGAAGATGAAGAAGAAGAAGAAGAAGAAGAGCAATAAGAGAAAGAAGAAGAAGACAAAAAATAAGAAGAAGAAGAAGATGAAGATAAAGAAGAATATGATGAAGATGAAGAGTAAGAAGAAAAAGAAGAAGTAGAAGAAGGAAAGGAAGAAGAAGGAAAAGAAGAAGAAGAAGGAGGATAATCACGAGGACGAGGAGGAGGAGTAGAAGAAGAAGAAATAGAAGAAGAAGAAGAAGAAGAAGAAGAAGTAGAAGACAAAGGAGAAGAAGAAGATGGATGAGGAGGAGGAGAAGAAGAAGAAGAAGAAGAAGATGATGAAGAAGAAGAAGAATAAGAAGAAGAAGAAGAAGTAGAAGAAGAAGAAAAGAAGATGATGATGAAGAAGAAGGGGAAAAAGAAGAAGTAGAAGAAGAAAAAGAACAAGAAGATGAAGAAGAAGAAAAGAGAAAGAAGAAGACGAAGAAGTAGAAGAAGAAGATGATGATGAAGGAACAGAAGAAGAAAAAGGAGTAGATAATGATGAAGAAGAAGAAGAAAAATAAGAAGACTAAGAAAAAGAGGAGGATCAAGACTAGAAAGATGAAGAAGAGAGAGTCAAAAAGAGCAAGAAGTAGTGGAACAAGAAGAAGAAGAAGAAGAAGTTGTAGTAATAGTAGTGGGATACGAAGAAGAATAAAAAGACAAAAAATAAGAAGAATTAGAAGAAGAAGAAGTCGTCAAAGATGAAGTAGAGGAAGATGAAGAAGAAGAAGAAGACGATGAAGACGAAGACGAAGAAGAAGAAGAAGAAGAGTAAGAAGTAGAAGACGAAGAAGACAAAGAAGAAGAAGAAGAAGACAAACAAGTGGAAGATAAAAAAGAAGAAGAAGAAGCAAAACAACAAGAAGATGATGAAGATGAAGAAGAAGATGACAAAGAAGAAGAAGAAGAAAAAGAAGAGGTAGAAGAAGAAGTAGGAAAAGAAGAGGAAGAAGAAGAACAAGAAGGAGGAGGAGGAGGAGGAGGAGTTGAAAAAGAAGAAGAAGAAGAAGAAGAAGAAGAAAGTGAAGAAGAAGTAGAAGAAGATGAAGGAAAAGAAGAAGGAGGAGGAGGTGGAGGAGGAGGAGGAGGAGGAGAAGAAGAAGAAGAAGAAGAAGAAGGAGACGAAGACGAAGAAGAGTAAGAAGAACAAGAAGAAGAAGAAGAAGAAGAAGAGGAGGAAAAGCAGAAGAAGCAGAAGAAGAAGAAGAAGAAGAAGAGGAAGAAGAAGAAGAAGTCGAAGAAAAAGAAGACTATTAAGAAGAAGAAGAAGAAGACGAAGAAGAAAAGAAGAAGAAGAAGAAGAAGAAGAACAAGAGGAAGAAAAAGAAGAAGAAGAAGAAGAAGTAGAGACGAACAAGAGGAAGTCGAAGAAGAGGAGGAAGAATAAGAGGAAAAAGAAGAAGAAGATGACAAAGAAGAAGAAGAAGAAGAAGAAGAAGAAGAAGGAAAAAGAGGAGGAAGAAGAAGAAGAACAAGAACAAGAAGAGGAAGAAGAAAAAGAAGAAGAAGAAGATGAACAAGAAGGGGTAGAGAAGAAGAAGAGGATGATGAAGAAGAAGTAGAAGAAGAAGAATATGAAGAAGAAGAAAATGGGGAAGAAGAAGAAGAAGAAGTAGAAGTTGATGATGAAGATGATGAATAAGGAAGAGAAGAAAAAGGAGGAGGAGGAGGAGGAGGAGGAGAAGAAGAAGAAGAAGAAGAAGAAGACTGAGAAGAAAAAGAAGACGAAGACTAGAAAGGCGAAGAAGAAAGAGCCTTACGAAGTAGTGGAAGAAGAAGAAGAAGGAGAAGAAGAAGAAGGCAAAGAAGAAGATGATGAAGATGAAAAAGTAAAAAAGAAGAAAAAGTCAAATATGAAGAAGAAGAAGAAGAAGAGAATATTAAAAAGAAGTAGAAGAAGAAGAACAAGAACAAGAAGAAGAACAGGAAGAAGAAGAAGAAGAAGAAGAGGAAGAAGAAGATGAAGAAGGAGAAGAAGAAGAAGAAGAAGAAGTAGAAGAAGAAGAAAAGGAAGAAGTAGATGATGAAGAAGACAAAGAAGCAGAAGAAGTAGAAGAAAAAGAAGAAGTCGAAATAGAAGAAAAGAAGAAGAAGAAGATTTAATAGAAGAAGAAGAGGTCGAAGATGAAGAAGAAGAAGAGGTGGAAGATGAAGAAGAAGAATAAGAAGGAAAAGAAGAAGAAGACAAAGAAGAAGGGGAAGAAGTAAAAGAAGGAGAAGAAGAAGAAGAAGCAGAAGAAGAAGAAGATGAAGAAGAAGAAGAAGAGAAGAAGAAGATGAAGAAGAAGAAGAAGAAGAAGAATAAGAAGAAGAAGAAGACGAAGAAGTCAAAGAAAAAGAAGAAGAGGTTGAAGAAGAAGTAGAAGAAGAGAATGGAGGTGAAGAAGAAGAAGAAGAAGAAGAAATATGAAGAATAAGAAGAAGAAGAAAAAGAACAAGAAGAAGAAGAAGAAGAAGAAGAAAAGACAAAGAAGAAGAAGGAGAAGATGATGAAGGACAAGAAGAAGAAGAAGAAGAAGAAGAAGAAGATAAACAAGAAGAAGAAGAAGAAAAAGATAAACTAGAAGAAGAAGAAGAAAGAAGAAGGCAAAGTAGGAGAAGAAGAAAAATACAAAGAAGAAGAAGGAGAAGAAGAAGTAGAAGTTGTAGAAGAAGAAGAAGAAAAAGATAAACAAGAAGAAGAAGAAGGAGAAGAAGAAGTAGAAGTAGAAGAAGAAGAAGAAGAAGAAGAAAAAGATAAATAAGAAGAAGAAGAAGAAAAAGATAAACGAGAAGAAGAAGAAGAAGAAGAAAGAAGGCAAAGTAGAAGAAGAAGAAGAGGAAGAAGAAGAAGATGTAGAAGAAGAAGAGGAAAAAGAAGTAGAATAAGAAGGAGAAGAAGAAGAAGCAGAAGAAGAAGAAGTCAAAGAAGAAGAAGTCGAAGTTGGGAATGAAGAAGAAGAAGAAGAAGGAAATGAAGAAGGAGAAAAAGAAGAAAATAAGAAGAAGCAGATGTAGTTGAAGAAGAAGAGGCGGAAGAAGAAGGAAAAGAAAAAGTAGAAGGAGAAGAAGGGAAAGAAGAAGAAGAAGACAAAGAAGAAGAAGAAAAAGAAGAAGGGGAAGAATAAGAAGGAGAAGAAGAAGAAGAAGTTCAAGTAGTATAAGAAGAAGTAGAAGAAGAACATGAAGAAGAAGAAGAAGATGATGAAGAAGAAGAAGAAGACAAAGAAGTCAAAGAAGAAGAAGAAGAGGTTGAAGAAGAAGTAGAAGGAGTTGAGGAGAAGGAGGAGAAGAAGAAGAAGGAGAAGAAGAAGAAGGGGAAGACGAAGAAGAAGAAGAAGAAGAAAAAGGAAAAATAGAAGTAGAAGAAGAAAAAGGAAAAGTAGGAGAAAAAGAGGAAGAAGAAGAATAAGAATAAGAAGAAGAAGAAGAACGGGTAGCTGAATAAGAAGAATAAGAAGAAAAAAGAGAAGAACAAGAACAAGAAGAAGGAGAAGAAGACAATGAAGAAGAAGAAAAGACAAAGAAGAAGAAAGAGAAGATGATGAAGGAGAAGAAGAAGAAGAAGAAGAAGCAGAAGAAGAAGATAAACAAGAAGAAGAAGAAGAAAAAAATAAACAAGAAGAAGGAAAAGATAAACAAGAAGAAAAAGAAGAACAAGAAAAAGAACAAGAAAGAACAAGGCAAAGTAGAATAAGAAGAAGAAGAAGAGGAAGAAGAAGAAAAAGTTGAAGAAGTAGAAGAAAAAGAAGTATTAGAAGAAGAGGAAGAAGAAGAAGACAAAAAAGAAGTAGAGGAAGAAGTAATAGAAGAAGAAGAAGAAGAAGTAAAAGAAGTAGTGAAAAACGTTGTAGACGTCAAAGAAGAAGAAGAGGAAGAAGAAGAAGACCAAGAAGATGAAGAAGAAGAACAAGAAGTAGAAAAAGAAGAGGAAGGAGGAGGAATAGTAAGAGGAGGAGGAGAAGAATAAGAAGTAATAGAAGAAGAAGAAGAAGGAGAAGAAGATATAGAAGAAGACAAAAAAGTAGAAGGAAAAGAGGAGGAAATGGAAGGCAAAGAAGGGGAAGATGTAAAAGAAGAAGAAG
>JAIUJO010001820.1:95000-105000 GCA_023846275.1 Vanilla planifolia | reverse complement strand
AAGAAGACTGAGAAGAAGAAGAAGAAGACGAAGACTAGAAAGGCGAAGAAGAAAGAGTCTCAAGAAGTAGTGGAAGAAGAAGAAGAAGAAGAAGAAGGCAAACAAGAAGATGATGAAAAAGAAAAAGTAGAAAAGAAGAAAAAGACAAACATGAAGAAGAAGAAGAAGAGAAGATGAAAAAGAAGAAGAAGAAGAAGAAGAAGAAGAACAGGAAGAAGAAGAAGAAGAAGAAGAAGAAGAAGAGGAAGAAGAAGATGAAGAAGGAGAAGAAGAAGAAGAAGTAAAAGAAGAAGAAAAGGAAGAAGTAGATGATGAAGAAGACAAAGAAGCAGAAGAAGAAGAAGAAAAAGAAGAAGTCGAAGTAAAAGAAAAGAAGAAGAAGAAGAGGTGTAAGATGATGAAGAAGAAGAAGAGGAAGGAAAAGAAGAAGAAGTCAAAGAAGAAGAAGAAAAAGAAGGGGAAGAAGTAGAAGAAGGAGAAGAAGAAGAAGAAGATGAAGTTCAAGAAGTAGAAGAAGAAAAAGAAGAAGAAGAAGAAGATGATGATGATGATGAAGAAGAAGAAGAAGAATAAGAAGAAGAAGACGAGGAAAAGTCAAAGAAAAAGAAAAAGAGGTTGAAGAAGAAGAAGTAGAAGAAGACAATAGAGGTGAAGAAGAAGAAGAAGAAGAAGAAGAAGAAGAAGAAAATTGAAGAAGAAGAAGAAGGAGAAGAAGAAGGAGATGAAGAGGAAGAAGAAGAAGAAGAAGAAGAAAAAGAAGAAATGGTAGCTGAATAAGAAGTATAAGAAGAAGAAGGAGAAGAAGAAGAAGAAGAAGAAGATGAAAAAGTAGAAAAAGACAAAGAAGAAGAAGGAGAAGAAGAAGAAGTAGAAGTAGAAGAAGAAGAAGAAGAAAAAGCTAAACAAGATGAAGAAGAAGAAGAAGAAGAAGAAGAAGATGAAGAAGAAGAAGAAGAAGAAGATGAATAAGAAGAAGAGGAAATAGAAGTAGAATAAGATGGAGAAGAAGAAGAAGAAGCAGAAGAAGTCAAAGAAGAAGAAGACGAAGATGGGAATGAAGAAGAAGAAGAAGAAGAAGGAAATGAAGAAGGAGAAGAAGAAGAAAAGAAGAAGAAGAAGATGTAGTTGAAGAAGAAGAGGTAGAAGAAGAAGCAAAAGGAAAAGTAGAAGAAGGAGAAGAAGGGAAAGAAGAAGAAGAAGACAAAGAAGAAGAAGAAAAAGAAGAAGGGGAAGAAGAAGAAGAAGGAGAAGAAGTAGAAGAAGTTCAAGTAGTAGAAGAGGAAGAAGAAGAAAATGAAGAAGAAGAAGAAGAAGAAGAAGAAAAAGAAGCCAAAGAAGAAGAAGAAGAGGTTGAAGAAGAAGTAGAAGAAGTTGAAGGAGGAGGAGGAGGAGAAGAAGAAGAAGAAGAAAAAGAAAAAATAGAAGTAGAAGAAGAAGAAGGAGAAGTAGGAGAAGTAGAGGAAGAAGAAAAATAAGAAGAAGAAGAGGAAGAAGAAGAAGAAGAATAGGTTGCTGAATAAGAAGAATAAGAAGAAAAAGGAGAAGAAGAAGAAAGAGAAGAAGAAGAAGAAGAAGAAGAAGAAGAAGAAAAAGATAAACAAGAAGAAGAAGAAGGAAAAGATAAACAAGAAGAAGAAGAAGAAGACGAAGAACAAGAAAGAAAAAGGCAAAGTAGAAGAAGAAGAAGAAGAAGAAGAAGAAGAAGAGGAAGAAGAAGAAAAAGATGAAGAAGTAGAAGAAAAAGAAGAAGTAGTAGAAGAAGAGGAAGAAGAAGAAGAAGACAAAAAAGAAATAGAGGAAGAAGTAATAAAAGAAGAAAAAGAAGAAGAAGAAGAAGAAGTCAAGGAAGAAGAAGAAGAAGAAGAAGAAGAAGAAGACGAAGAAGCGAAATAGAAGAAGAATGAGAGGAAGGAAAGGAAGAAGGAGGAGGAGGAGAAGAAGATGAAGATGAAGAAGAAGAAGAAGAAAAAGAAGAAGAAAAAGAAGAAGAGCAAGAAGTAGAATAAGAAGAAGAAGAAGAAGAAGAAGAAGAAGACGAAAAAGAAGAAAAATAAGAAGAAGAAGATGACGAAAAAGAAGAAGATGAAGATGGAGAAGAAGAAGAAGAAAAAGAAGAAGAAGAATAAGAAGATGAAGGAGATAAAGAAGAAGAAGAAGAACAAGAAGAACAAGAAGAAGCATTAAAAGAGGATGGAAAAGAGGAAGAAGAAGGTGGAGAAGTAGAAGAAGAAGAAGATGTAGAAAAAAAAGATGAAGAAGAAGAAGGAGAAGAAGAAGAAGAAGAAGAAAAAGAACAAGAAGAAGAAGGAGAAGCAGAAGGAGGAAAAGAAGAATAAGAAGAAGAAGAAGAAGAAGAAGAAGAGGAATAAAAAAAATGAAGATGAAGGTAAAAAAGAAGAAGAAGACGAAGACGAAGGAGAAGAAGAAGAAGAAGAAGAAGAAGTAGAAGTAGAAGAAGTAGAAGAAGACAAAGAAGGAGAATAAGAAGAAAAAGTTTTAAAAGAATAAGAAGTTTTAAAAGAAGAAGAAGAAGAAGAAGAAGAAGAAGAAGACAAACAAGAAGAGGAACACAATTAAGAGGAAGAGGAAGAAGAAGAAGAAGAAGGAGAAGAAAAAGAAGAAGAAGAAGAGGTGGAAGAAGAAGAGGTAAAAGAAGAAGAAAAAGAAGAAGATGATCGAAGAGGAAGACAAAGAAGAGAAAGAAGAAGAAGAGGAAAAAGAAGAAGAAGAAGTTGAAGAAGAAGGTAAAGAAGATGATGAAGAAGAAGAAGTAGAAGAAGAAGATGAAGATTGAAGAAGAAAAAGATGATGAAGAAGAAGAAGTAGAAGGAGAAAAAGATGAAGAAGTTGAAGAAGAAGACAAAGAAGAAGAAGAAGAAGAAGAAGGGGAAGAAGAAGATGGAGAAGTAGTAGAAGAAGTCAAAGAAAAAGATGATGAAGAAGAAGAAGAAGGAAAAGGAGAAGAAAAAGAAGATGAAGAGGATGAAGAAGAAGATGAAGAAGAAGAAGACAAAGATGTGGAAGAAGAAGAAGGTGACAAAAAAGAAGTAAAAAAAGAGGAAGAAAAAGAAGAAGAAAAGGAAGAAGAAGAAGAAAAAGAAGTGGAAGAAGAAGAAGAAGAATACGAAGACAAAAAAGAAGTAGAAGAAGATGAAGAAAAAATAGTCAAAGTGGAGGAGGAGGTGGAAGAAGAAGAAGAAGAAGAAGAAGAAAAAGAAGAAGACAAAGAAGAAGAAGAAGAAGAAGAAGAAGACAAAGAAGAACAAGAAGAAGTAGAAGATGACAATGATGAAGAAGAAGAAGGAAAAGAAGAAGAAGAAAAAGGAGGAGAAGACGAAGAAGAAGGAGAAGAAGAAGAAGGAGAAGAACGAGGAGGAGGAGAAGTAGAAGAAGTAGCAGAAGAAGGAGATGAATAAGAAAAGGAAGGGAAAAAAGAAGATGAAGAAGAAGAAGAAGAAAGAAGAAGAAGAGGAAGAAGAAGAAGAAGAGAAAGAAAAAGAAGACAAAGTAGATGAAGAAGAAGAGGAAGATGAAGAAGAAGAAGAAAAAGAAAAAGAACAAGAACAAGAAGAAGATGAAGAAGAAGAAGAAGAAGAAGAAGAAGAAGAATAAGATGAAGAAGAAGAAGAAGAAGAAGATAAAGAGAACATGAAGAGGAAGAACGAGAAGAAGAAGTCGAAGAAAAAAAAGAAGTCGAAGAAGGCGAAGAGGAAGAAGAAGAAGAAAAAGAAGAACGAGAAGAAAAAGAAGACGAAGAAGAAGATCTAGAAGAAGAAGATGAAGGACACAAAGAGAAAGAAGAAGAGGAAGAAGAAGTAGAAGAAGAAGAAGAGGGCATAGAAGAAGAAGAAGAAAAGGAAATTGAAAAGTAGAAGAAGAAGAGGAAGAAGTAGAAGAAGAAGAAGAAGAAGTCGAAGAAGAAGAAGAAGAAGAACAATAAGAAGAAGAAGAAGATGATGATGATGATTAAAAAAAAAGTCGAAGAAGAAGAAGAAGAAGATGATGATGATGATGATGATGATGATGATGAAGATGAAGAAGAAAAAGAAGATGAAGAAGAAGAAGAAATAGAAGAAGAAGAAGAAGAAGATGAAGTACTAAAGAAGAAAAAGAGGAAGAAGAAGTAACCGAAGAAGAAGAAGAAGAAGAAAAAGATGTTGAAGAAAAAGGGGAAGAACAAGAAGGATAAGAATATAAAGGAGAAGAAGAAGAAAAAAAGGAGAAAATTATGATTATGATAAATAAGGATAAGAAGGAGTAGGAGAAGAAGAAGAAGAAGTAGGAGAGGAAGAAGAAGGAGAAGAAGAAGAACAAGTAGAATAAAAAGAAGATGTAGAAGAAGAAGGAGAAGAAGAAGATAAAGAAGAATAATAAGGGGAAGAAGAAGAAGAAGAAGAGGCAAAGAAGAGGAAGTCGAAGAAGAGGAAGAAGAAGAAAAGGAAGAAGAAGAAGAAGTAAAGGAAGAAGAAGAAGAAGACGAAGAAGAGGAAGTTGAATAAGAAGAAGAAGAAGGAGAAGAAGAAGAAGAAAAAGAAGAAGAAATTGAAGAAGAAGAATAAGAAGTAGAAGAACAATAAGAAGGAGAAGAAGATGGAGAAGAAGTAGTAGAAGAAGAAGAAGACGAAGATGAAGAAGAAGAGGAAGAAGAAGATGTTTAACCAGTAGATGAAGAAGAAGAAGAAAAAGTGGAAGAAGAAGGAGAAGAAGAAGTAGCAGACAAAGAAGAAGAAGAAGAAAAAAAGTCGAAGAAGAAGAAGAAGAAAAAGACGAAGAAAAAGAAGACAAAGAAGAAGAAGAAGAAGAAGAAGAAGAAGAAAATGATAAAGAAATAGAAGAGGAAGAAGAGGATAAGAAGTAGAAGAAGAGGAAGAAAAAGGCAAAGAAGAAGAAGAAGAAGAAGAAGAACAAGAAAAGAAGTAGAAGACAAAAAATAAGAAGAAGAAGAAGAAGAAAAAATAGAAGAAGAAAAAGAAGTGGAAGAAGGAGGAGAAGGAGAAGAAGTGGAAGGAGGAGAAGGAGAAGAAGAGGAAAAAGAAAAGGATGAGGAAGAAGAAGGAGAAGAAGAAGAAGAAGAAGAACAAGAAGAAGACAAAGAAGAAGAAGAAGAGGACAAAGAAAAGGAAGAAGAAGAAGAAGAAGTCGAAGAAGAAAGAGAAGAAGAAGAAAAAGATGAAGAAGTTGAAGAAATGGAAGAAGAGAAACAACAAGAAGATGAAGAAGGAGAAGGACAAGCAAAAGCAGAAGAAGAAGAAGAAGAAGAAGAAGAAGAAGAAGTAGAAGAACAAGAAGAAGAGGACGAGGAATACGAAGAAGAAGAAGAAGAAGAAGAAGAAGAAGAAGAAAATGAAGAAGAAGAATACAAAGAAGAAGAAGAAGAAGAAGAAGAAGAAGAAAAAGAAGAAGAAGATAAAGTAGAACGAGAGAAAGAAGAAGACAAAGAAGAAGAAGAATAAGAATAAGAAGAATAAGAAGAAGAAGAAGAAGAAAAAGAAGAAGAAGGAGAAGTAGAAGAATAAGAAGAAGAAGAAGAAGAAGGAGAAGAAGATGACGAAGAAGTTGACGGAGAAGAAGAAGAAGAAGAAGAAGAAGAAGAAGAGGAAGAAGACGAAGAAGAGGAAGAAGAAGTTGAAGAAGATGAAGAAGATGAAGAAGAAGAAGAAGAAGAGGAAGGAGAAGAAGAGGAAGAAGAGGAGGAAGAATAAGAAGAAGATGAAGAAGAAAGGGAAGAAGAAGACGAAGTAAAAGAAGAAGAAGAATAAGGTGATGTAGTAGACAAAGTTGAGGAAGAAGATGAAGAAGAAGAAGAAGAAGAAAAAGAAGGGGAAGAGGATGAAGAAGAAGATTTACAAGAAGAAGACAAATATATGGAAGAAGAAGTCAAAGAAGAAGAAAAGATGACAAAAAAGAAGAAGTCAAAAAAGGGGAAGAAGAAGAAGAAGAAGAAGAAAAGGAAGAAGAAGAAGAAGAAGAAAAGGAAGAAGAAGAAGAAGAAGAAGAAGTAGAAGAAGATGAAGAAGAAGACGAAGATGAAGAAATAGAAGAAGAAGAAGAAGAAAAGGATGAAGAAGGTGAAGAAGAGAAAGAAGAAGAAGACGAAGAAGACGAAGAAGAAGAAGAAGAAGAACAAGAAAAAGAAGAAGAAGAAAAACATATAATAGAAGAAGAAGAAGGGGAGGAAGAAGAAGAGGAAGATGAAGAAGAAGAAGAAGAAGAAGAAGTAGAAGATGAGGAAGTAAAGGAAGAAGAATAAGAAGTGGAAGAAGATGAAGAGGAAAAAGAAAAAGAGGTGGAAGGAGAAGAAGCAGAAGAATAAGAAGAGGAAAAAGAAAAGAAAGTTGAAGAACATGAAGACAAAGAAGTGGAAGAAGAAGAAGAGGAAGAAGAAGATGAAGGATTAGAAGAAGAAGAAGAAGTAGACAAAGAAAAAGAAGAAGAAGAAGAAGAAGAAGAAGTAGAAGAAGATGAAGAAGAAGAAGAAGAAGGGGAAAAAGATGAAGTTGAAGAAGAAGACAAAGAAGAAGAAGAAGAAGAAGGACAAGACAAAGAAGAAGAAGAAGAAGAAGAATTAGGGGAAGAAGAAGATGTAGAAGTAGAAGTCGAAGAAGAAGAAGAAGAAAAAGAAGAAGAAATAGAAGAAGTGGTAGATGAAGAAGAAGAAGAAGAACAAGGGGAAGACGAAGATGAAGAAATGACAAAAGCAGACAAAGAAGAAGAAGAAGAAGAAGAAGAAGAACGTGAAGAAGAAGAAGAAGAAGAAGAAGACAAAGAAAAAGCGGAACAAGATGAAGAACAAGAAGAAGCAGAAGAAGAAGATGAAGAAGAAGTTGAAGAAGAAGAAGAAGAGGAACAAGAAGAAGTCGAAGAAGTAGTAGAACAAGAAGAATAAGAAGAAGAAGAAGAAGAAGAAGAAGAAGAAGAATATGGAGAAGGAGAGGAAGATGATGAAGGAGAGGAAGAGGAAGAAGAAAAAGAAGAAGATGAAGTAGAATAAGGAGAAGAAGAAGACAAGGAAGAATAAGAATACAATAAAGAAGAAGAAGAGAAGAAGAAAAAATAGTAGAAGTAGTAGTAGAAAAAGAAGAAGAAGAAGAAAAAGGGGAAGAAGAAGAAGAAGAAGAGAAGTAGAAGAAGAAGAAGGAGAAGGAGAAGAAGTAGTAGAAGGAGAAGAAGTAGGAGAAGAAGAAGAAAATTAATCAAAAGAAGTAGATGATGAAGTAGAAGACATAGAAGAAGTAGAAGAAGTAGAAGAAGTAGAAGAAGAAGAAGAAGAAGAAGATGATGATGATGATGAAAAAGAAGAAGAGGACGAAGAACAGAAAGACAACAAAGAGGAAGACATAGTATTGGAAGAAAAAAAATTAAGAAGAAGAAGAAGAAGACAAGGAAGATGAAGAATAAGAAGATGAAAAAGAAGAAGTCGAAGAAGAAGATGAAGAAGAAGAAGAAGAAGTTGATGACGAAGAAAAATAAGAAGACGACAAAGAAGTAAAAGAAGAAGAAGAAGAAGAAGAAGAAGAAGAAGCAGAAATAGAAGAAGTTGAAAGAGAAGAAGTAGAAGAAGAAGAAGAAAGCAAAGCAAAAGACAAAGGAGAAGAAGAAGAAGAAGAACACAAAGAAGAAGAAGAAAAAGAACACAAAGAAGAAGAAGAATAAGAATAAGAAGTAGAAGAAGAAAAAGAAGAAGAACAAGAAGAAGTAGAAGTAGAAGAAGAGGAAGAAGAAGGCAAACAAGTGGAAGAAAAAGATGAAGAAGACAAGGAAGAAGAAGAAGAAGAAAAAGAAGAAGAACAAGAAGAAGAAAAAGTAGAAGGAGAAGAATAAGAAGAATAAGAAGAAGAAGAAGGAGAAGAAGAAGATGATGATGAAGAAGAAGAAGAAGATAAAGAACAATAAGAAGAAGATGAAAAAGGAGGAAAAGAAGAAGAAGAGAAAGATAAAGAAGATGAAGAAGAAGATGACGAGGAAGAAGAAGAAGAAGAAGAGAAAGAAGAAGTAGATGAAGAACAAAAAGAAGGAGACGAAGGAGAAGAAGAAGGAGAAAAGATGAAGAAGAAGAAGTAGAAGTAGAAGAAGACGTAGAAGAAGAAGCATAAGAAGAAGAAGATGAAGATGAGGATGAAGAGGAAGTTGAAGAAGATGAAGATGAAAAAGATGAAGAAGAAGAAGAAGATGATGATGAAAGAGAACACAAAGAAGAAGTACTAAAAGAATTAGTAATTGTAGAAGTAGAAGTAGAAGAAAAGGAAGAATAAGAAGAAGAAGAACAAGAAGAAAAAGAAGAAGAAGAAGTACACGAAGAAGAAAAAGACAAAGAGAAAGAAGAAGATGATGAAATAGAAGAAGAAGAAGATGATGATGAATATGTAGAAGAAGAAGAAGAACAAGATAGAGAAGAAGTAGAAGAAGAAGAAGAAGAAGAAGAAGAAGAAGATGGAGAATGAGAAGAAGAAGACAGAGAAAAGGAAGAAAGAGAAGGAGAAGAAGGAGAAGAAGAAGGAGATGAAGGAGTAGAAGAAGAAGGGAAAGAAGAAGAAGAAGAATGAAAAGAAGAAGAGGAAGCAGACGAAGGAGAAAAAGGAGAAGTTGAAGGAGAAGAAATAGAATAAGTAGTAGAAGAAGAAGAAGTAGAAGGAAAGGAAGAAGAATAAGAAGAAGAAGAAGTAGAAAAAATGAAGAAGAAGAAGAAGAAGATGATGAAGAAGAAGTAGAAGAAGAAGAAGAAGAAGAAGAAGAAAACGAAGATGGAGAAGAAGAAGAAGAAGACAAATTAGAGGAAAAAGAAGAAGAAGAACAAGAACAAGAAGATGGAGAAGAAGAAGAAGAAGAAGAAGTGATAGAAGAAGAAGGAAAAGGAGAACAAGAAGAAAGAGAAGAAGAAGAAGAAGAAGAAGAAGAAGAAGGAGAAGGAGGAGAAGAAGATGGAGAAGAAGAAGAAGAGGAAGAAGAATAAGAAGAAGAAGTAGAAAAAATGAAGAAGAAGAAGAAGATGAAGAAGAAGCAGAAGAAGATGAAGAAGAAGAAGAAGAAAACGAAGATGGAGAAGAAGAAGAAGAAGAAGAAGAAGAAGTGATAGAAGATGGAAAAGAAGAAGAAGAAAGAGAAAAAGGACAAGAAGAAGAAGAAGGAGAAAAGGGAGAAGAAGAAGGAGAACAATGTGAAGGAGAAGAAGAAGAAAGAGGAGAAAAAAAAAAGTGGAAGAATAAGAATAAGAAAAATAGGAAAATGAAGATTAAGGCAAAGAAGAAGAAGAAGAAGACAAAAAAGAAGAGGATGATGAAGAAGAAGAAGAGAAAGAAGAAGAAGAAGATGAAGAAGAAGAAGAAAAATAAGAAGAAGTTGAAGATGAAGAAGAAGAAGGAGAAGAACAACAAGAATAAGAATAAGAATAAGATAAGAATAAGAATTAGAAGAAGAAGTAGAAGAAGAAGAAGAAGAACAAAAAGAAGAAGAGGAGGAAAAAGTGGAAGAAAAAGATGAAGAAGTTGAAGATGGAGAAGAAGAAGGCAATGAGAAAGCAGAAGAAGAAGAAGTAGATGAAGAAGAAGAAGAAGAAGAAGATGCAGAAGAAGTAGAAGAAGAAAAAGATGCAGAAGTTGAAGAAGAAGAAGTAGAAAAAAGAAGAAGAAGAAGTAGAAAAAGATGATGAAGAAGAAGAAGGAGAAGTTAACAAAGAAGAAGAAGAAGAAGAAGAAGAAATAGAAGAAGAAGATGGCAAACAAGAAGAAGAATAAGATGACAAAGAAGAAGAAGAAGAACCAGATGATGTAGAAGAAGAAGAAGAAGATGAAGATGTCAAAGAAGAAGAAGAAGAAGAAGAAGACGAAGCAGAAGTAGAAGAAGAAGAAGAAGAAGAAAAAGAAGAACAAGCAGAAGAAGAAGATGAAGAATTTTAAGGAGAAGAAGAAGACAAAGAAGAAGTAGATGAAAAACAAGAAGATGAAGAAGAAGAAGAAGAAGAATGGGAAGGAGAAGAAGAAAAGGTAGAAGAACAAGAAGAAGA
>JAIUJO010001820.1:82500-90000 GCA_023846275.1 Vanilla planifolia | reverse complement strand
AGAGGAAGAAGTAGAAGTGGTAGAAGAAGAAGAGGAAAAAGAATAAGAAAAAGAAGAAGAAGCAGAAGAATTAGAAGAAGAAGCAGAAGAATTAGAAGAAGAAGAAGAATAGAAAGTTGAAGAAGAGGAAGACAAATAGTGGAAGAAGAAGAAGAAGGGGAAGAAGAAAATGAAGAGTTAAAGAAGAAGAAGAGGAAGATGTAGGCAAAGAAAAAGAAGAAGAAAAAGAAGAAGTAGAAGAAGAAGATGAAAAAGAAGAAGATGAAGAAGAAGAAGAAGAAGAAAAAGTAGAAGGAGAAAAAGATGAAGAAGTTGAAGAAGAAGACAAGGAAGAAGAAGAAGAATAAGACAAAGAAGAAGAAGAAGAAGAAGAAGAAGGGGAAGAAGAAGAGGAGGAAGGGAAGAAGAAGAAGAAGAAGGGGAAGAAGAAGAAGAAGACGAAGAAGAAGATGGAGAAGAAGGAGAAGAAGAAGAAGAAGTAGTAGAAGGTGAAGAAGTATGGGAAGAAGAAAATTAACCAAAGGAAGAAGAACAAATAGATGATGAAGTAGAAGAAGTAGAAGATGAAGATGGAGAAAAAGTAGAAGAGGACGAAGAACAGAAAGATTATGAAGAGGAAGACGAAGTAGTGGAAAAAAAAAGAAGAGGAAGAAGAAGAAGAAGAAGAACATTATGATGATGATGATGATGAGGAAGAAAAAAAAGAAGATGACGAAGAAGCAGAAGAATAAGAAGTAGAAGAAGAAGAAGAAGAAAAAGAAGAAGCAGAAAAAGAAGAAGAAGAAGATGAAATAGAAAAAGTATAAGAAGAAGAAGAAGAAAGCGAAGCAAAAGACAATGGAGAAGAAGAAGAATAATAAAAAGAAGAAGAAGAAAAAGAACATGAAGTAGAAGAAGAAAAAGAAGAAGAACAAGAAGAAGTAAAAGAAGAAGAAGAAGAAGGAGAAGAAGAAGAAGAAGAAGAAGAAGAACAAGATGAAGAAGAAGAAGAAGAAGAAGAACAAGATGAAGAAGAAGAAGAAGAAGAAGAAGAAGAAGGAGTAGAAGAAGAAGAAGATGATGATGATGAAGAAGAAGAAGAAGGAGAAGATGATAAAGAAGAAGAAGAAAACAAAGAGGAAGAAAAAGAAGAAGAGGAAGAAGAAGAAGAAGAAGAAGACAAAGAAGAAGAACAAGAGAAGGAAGAAGAAGAAGACGAAGAAGAAGAAGAAGAAGAAAAAGAAGAGAAAGATAAAGAAGATGAAGAAGAAGAAGATGATGTGGAAGAAGAAAAAGAAGAAGAAGAAGACGAAGAACAAGAAGAAGGAGACAAAGATGAAGAAGAAGATGAAAAAGAAGAAGGAGAAGAAGAAGTAGAATAAGACGAAGAAGAAGAAGCAGGAGCAGAAGAAGAAGAAGAAGATGATGATGATGAGGATGAAGAAGAAGATGAATATGAAAAAGTCGAAGAAGAATAAGAAGAAGAGACAAAAGAAGATAATGATGAAGAGAATAACAAGAAGTGACATACAAAGAAGAAGAGGAAAAAGAAGGAGAAGAAGAAGAAGAAGAAGAAGAGAGTGAAGAAGAGGAAGAAGTAGGAGAAG
This sequence comes from Vanilla planifolia, assembly GCA_023846275.1. Taxonomy (NCBI): domain Eukaryota; kingdom Viridiplantae; phylum Streptophyta; class Magnoliopsida; order Asparagales; family Orchidaceae; genus Vanilla; species Vanilla planifolia. Next base: position 88,414 of record JAIUJO010001820.1, on the reverse strand, counting down.
AAGAAGAAGAAGAAGATGAAGATGAAGATGAAGATGATGAAGAAGAAGAAGAAGAATTAGAAGAAGGAGAAAGAGAAAAAGGAGAAGAGGAAGAAGACGAAGAGGAAGAAGAAAAAGAGGAAGAGGAGGAAGAAAAATTAGAAGAAGAAGAAGAAGAAGAATAAGATGTTGAAGAAAACTATAATTAAAAAGAAGGAGAAGAAAAAGAAGATTAAGAAGAAGGGCAAGAAGAAAGAGAATGAGGTGGAGGAGGAGGAGGATGACGAAAAGAAGAAGAAGAAGAAGAAGAAGGAGAGGAAGAAGAAGACGATCAAGAAGAAAAAAAAATAGAAGTAGAAGAAGAAGAAGTAGAGGAAGGAGAAGAAGATGATCAATAACAACAAGAACAAGAATATAAGAAGAAGAAGAAGAAGAAGAAGAAGAAGAAGAAGATGAAGAAGAACAAGAAGACGAAGAAGAAGAAGAAGAAGAAGTAGTCGGAGAGGATGAAGATGATGAATAAGTAGAAGAAGAAGAAGATGGACAAGAAGAAGAAGAAGAAGAAGAAGAAGAATAAGAAGAAGAAGAAGTAGAAGAAGAAGAAGAAGAAGAAGAAGTAGAAGAAGAAGAAGAAGAAGAAGAAGAAGAAGGAGAAGAAAAAGAAGAAGAGAAGAAGAAGAAGAAGAAGAAGAGGAAGAAGAAGAAGAAGAGGAAGAGGAAGAAGGGTTAGCAGAAGAGGAAGAAGAAGGAGAAGAGGAAGAGGAAGAAGAGTTAAAAGAAGAGGAAGGAGAAGGAGAAGAAGAAGAACAAGAAGAAGAAGGGAAAGAAGAAGAAGAAGAAGAAGAATAAGGAGAAGAAGAAAAAGAAGGACAAGAAGAAGGATAAGAAGTAGGAGAAGTAGAAAAAGGAGAAGAACAAAAGGAGAAGGAGGAGGAGGAAGAAGAGGGGGAGGAGGAGGAGGAGAAGAAGAAGAAGAAGAAAAAGAAGAAGAATTTGAAGATGAAGAAGAAGAGGAAGAAGAAGAAGAAAAAGAAGAAGGAGAAGAAGAAGAAGAAGAAGAACAAGAAAAAGTAGTATTAGTTGTAAAAGAAGAAGAAGAAAAAGAAGAAGAAGAAAAAGAAGAAGAAGAAGTAGATGCGGAGGAAGAGGAAGAAGAAGAAGAAGTCGAAGAAGAAGAAAATGAAGGAGAAGAAGTAGTAGGATAAGAAGTTGATGAAGAAGAAGAAGAAGAAAAAGTGGAGGAGGAGGAAGAAGAAGAAGAAGAAGAATAAGGAGAAGTAGAAAATGGAAAAGGTGACGAAGAAGAAAAAGAAGAAAAGAAGAAGACTAAGAAAAAGAAGAAGAAGAACAAGATGAAGAAGAAGTAGAAGAAGAAGAGGAAGAAGAAGAAGAAGAGGAAGAGGAAGAAGAATTAGAAGAAGAGGAATGAGAAGATGACGAAGAAGAACAAGAAGAAGAAGAAGAAGGGGAAGAAGAAGAAGAAGAAGAAGGAGAAGAAGAAAAAGAATGACAAGAAGAAGGATAAGAAGTAGGAAAAGTAGAAAAGGAGAAGAAGAAAAGGAGGAGGAAGAGGAGGAGGAGGGGGAGGAGAAGGAGGAGAAGAAGAAGAAGAAGAAGAAGAACTAGGAGAAGAAGAAGAAGGAGAAAAAAAAGAAGAAGGAGAAGAAAAAGAAGAAGAAGAAAAAGGAAAAGAAGTAGTATTAGTAGTAAAAAAGAAGAAGAAAAAGAAGAAGAAGAAGAAGGAGGAGGAGGAGGAGAAGAAGAAGAAGACAAAGAAGAAGAAGAAGAAGAGGAAGAAGAAGCAGAAGAAGAAGAAGGAGAAGGAGATGAAGAAGAAGAAAATGAAGAAGAAGGAAATAGAGAAGAAGAAGAAGAAGAGAACAAAGAAGATGCAGAAGAAGAAGAAGAAGAAGATCAAGAAGAACAAGAAGAAGAAGTAGAAGAATAATAAGGAGAAGAAGAAGAAGAAAAAGAATAATAATAATAATAATAATAATAATAATAATAATAATAAGGAGAAGGAGCAGAACAAGAAGATGTGGAAGATGATGACGAAGAAGAAGAAGTAGAAGAAGAAGAAGAAGTTGAAGGAGAAGAAGAAGAAGAAGAAGTAGAAGAAGAAGAAAGTGAAGAAGAAGAAAAAGATGATGATCAAGAAGAAGACAAAGAAGGAGAGGAAGAAGAAGAAGAAGATGAACTAAGATAAAGTAGTAGAAGAAGAAGAAGAAGAAGAAGGAGAAGAAAAATAAGAAGAACAAGAAGACAAAGAAGTAGTAAAAGGATAAGAAGAATAAGAAAAAGATGATGAAGAAGACAAAGAAGAAGAAGAAGAAGACTAAGAAGAAGAAGAAAAATAAGAAGAGGAAGAGAAGAAGAAGAAGGAAAAGAAGAAGAAGAAGAAGAAGAAGTAGAAGAAGAAGAAGAAGATCAAGAAGCAGATGAAGAAGAAGAAGAAGACACAGAAGAAGAAGAAGAAGACACAGAAGAAGAAGAAGAAGAAGAAAATGATGATGAAGTGAAGAAGAAAAAAAAGAAGGAGACAGAGAGGAAGAAAAAGAAGAAGAAAAAGAAGAAGAAGGAGAAGAATAAGAAGAAGAAGTAGTAGAAGACAAAGAAGATGAAGAAGAAGGTGTACAAGAAGAAGATGAAGAAGAAGAAGAAGAAGACGAAGAACAAGAAGGCAAAGAAGAAGAAGTAGTAGAAGAATAAGAAGAAGAAAGACAAGAAGGAGAAGGAGAAGAAGAAGAGGAGGACGAAGAAGAGGAGGAAGAAGAAGAAGAGGAAGAGGAAGATGATGATGACGAAGAAGATGAAGAAGTAGAAAAAGAAGTAATAGAAGAAGAAGGTGAAGAAGAAGAAGAAGAAGTAGAAAAGAAGGCTAAGAGGAAGAAGTAGAGAAGAAGAATAAGAAGAAGAAGAAGAAGATGTGGAGGAGGACAAAGAAGAGGAAGAAGAAGAAGAAGAAGTTGATGATGATGAAGAAGAAAAAGATTGCAAAAACGTGGAAGAAGAAGACGAAGATGAAGAAAAAGAAGAAGCATAAGAATAAGAATAAAAAGAGAAGAAGAAGGGAAGAAGATAATGAAGAAGAAGAAGAAGAAGAGGAAGATGATGATGAAGAAGAAGAAGAAGAAAGAGAAGAAGTAGAAGAAAAAGAAGATGAAGAAGAAGAAAAGGTTGAAAAAGAACAAGAACAAGAAGAAAAGAAGAAGAAGAAGAAGAAGAAGAAGAAGAAGAAGAACTAAGAAGAAGAAGAAGAAAAAGAAGATCAAGAGGAAGAAAAAGAAAAAGAAGAAGGAGAAGAAGCAGTAGGAGAAGAAGAAGATGATGAAGAAGAGGAAGAAGAAGAAGAATTAGAAGAAGTAGAACATGAAGAAGAAGGATAAGAAGACGAGGATGAAATGGAAGAAGAAGAAGGTGATGAAGAACATGAAGAAGGGGAAGAAGAAGAAGAAGTAGAAGAATATGATGATGAAGCAGAAGGAGAGAAAGAAAATAAAGAAGAAGAGGAACAAGAAAAGGAATAAGAAGACAAAGAAGAAGATGAAAAAGACAAAGAAGAAGGAGAAGAAGAACAAGAAAAAGTAGAAGAAGAAATTGAATAAGAAGATCAAGAAGATGATGAAGAAGAAGAAGAAGAAGAAGAATAAGATGAAGAAGGGGAAGAAGACAAAGAAGAAGAGGTAGAGGAAGAAGAAGAAGAAGAAGAATGAGAAGAGGTCAAAGAAGAGGAAGGAGAAGAAGAAGAAGAAGAAAACAAAAATGAAGAAGAAGAAGAAGAACTAGAGAGAGAAGAAGAAGTAGATGATGATGAAGAAGAAGAAGATGAAGAAGAAGCAGAGACAAATAAGAAGAAGAAGAAGAAGAAGAAGAAGGAGAAGAAGAAGAAGAAGAAAAAGACGAAGATGATGGAGACGAATAAGAAGAACAAGAAGAAGCAGAAGTAGAAGAAGAAGAACTAGAAGAAGAAGATGATGATGATGATGATGAAGAAGAAGAAGAAGTAGAAGAATTAGTAGTAGAAGATGAAAAAGAAGAAGAAGAAGAAGTAGACGAAGAAGAAGAAGAAGAATAAGAAGACAAGGTAGAAGAAGAAGAAGACAAAAGAGAAGAAGAAGATGATGAAGAAGAAGGAGAAGGAGAAGAAGAAGAAGAAGGAGAAGACAGATAAGAAGAACAATATGGAGAAGAAGAAGGAGAAGAAGAAGAAGAAGAAGAAGTAGGAGGAGGAAGAGGAGGAGGAGAAGAAGAAGCAGAAGAAGAAGTAGAAGAAGGAGAAGAAGAAGTCAAAGATGAAAAAGAAGAAAATAAAGAAGAAGAAGTTGAAGAAGAAGAATAAAATGAAGAAGAAGAAGAAGAATAAAAAGAAGGAGAAGAAGAGGGAGAAGAAGAAGAAGAAGAAGTTGTAGAAGAAGAAGAAGAAGAAGAAGAAAAAGGAGTAGATGAAGGAGAAGAAGAAGAAGAATAGGAAGAAGAAAAAGAGGAAGAAAAAGAATAAGATGAAGAGAGTAAGGAGAAGAAGGAGAAGGAAAAGAATGAGAAGAAGAAGAAGAAGAAGAAGAAGAAGAACAATAAGAAGAAAAAGAAGAAGAAGGAGAATAAGAAGTCGAAGAAGAAAAATAAAAAAAAGAAGTAGAAGAAGAAGATGATGAAGAAGATGATGAAGAAGAAGAAGAAAACAAAAAAGTAGAAGTCGAAGAAGAAGAAGACAAAGATGAAGAAGACGAAGAAGAAGATGATGAAGAAGAAGACAAAGAAGAAGAGGAAGATGGAGAAGAAGAAGGGGAAGAAAAAGAAGTAAAATAACTTGAAGAAGTAGTGGACAAAAACGTTTAAGAAGAAGATGAAGTCAAAGAAGAAGAAGAAGAAAAAGAAGAAGAAGAAGAAGAAGAAGAAGAAGAGATGAAGAAGAAGAGGAAGAAGAGGAAGAGGAACAAGAGGAAGACGAAGAAGAAGAAGAAGAAGAAGATGAAGGCTAACCAGAAGAGGAAGAAGAACGGGAAGAAGAAGAATAAGAAGAAAGTGACAAAGAAGAAGAAGAAGAAGAACTAACAAAAGTAGAAGAAGAAGTAGAAAAAAGTAGAACAAGAAGAAGAAGAAGAAGAAGAAAAAAAAGAAGAGGAAGAAGAGGAAGAAGGAGTGGAAGGGGAAGAAGAAGAAGAAATAGAGGAAGATGACGACGAAGAAAGAAAAAGCAAAAGAAGAGGATAAGAACAAGCTGATGATGATGAAGAAGAAGAAGAAAGAATAATAATAATAATAAAAATAATAATGATAAGAAGACGAAGAAGTAGAAAAAGAAGGAAAAGAAGAAGAAGAAGAACAAGAAAAAGAAATCGAAGAAGAAGAAGATGAAGGAAAAGGAGAAGAAGAAGAAGAAGAAGAAGAAGAAGAAGGAAGAGAAGAAGCAGAATAAGAAGAAGATGAAGAAGAAAAAGAAGAAGACAAAGAAGGAGAAAAAGTTGAATAAGGAAAAGATGATGATAAAGTAGAAGTAGTAGAAGAAGAAGAAGTAGAAGAAGAAGAAGAAGAAGAAGATGATGATGAAGGGAAATGAGAAGAGGAAGAAGAAGAAGAAGAAGAAGAAGAAGAAGAGGAAGAACAAGAAGAAAAAGAAGAATAAGAAGAATTAGATGATGTGGAAGAAGAAGAAGAAAAAGAAGAAGTAGAAGAAGAAGAAGAAGAAGAAGAAGAGCAAGGGGAGCATGAAGAAGAATACGAAGAAGAAGAAGAAGAAGGAGAAGAAGAAGAAGATGATGATGATGAAGAAGAAGAGGAAGAAGAAGAGAAGAAGAAGAAGAAGAAGAAGAAGAAGAAGAGATAGACGAAGAAGAAGAAGAAGAAGAGATAGACGAAGAAGGGGAAGAAGAAGAAGTTGAAGAAGAAAAAGAGGAAGAGGAAGAAGAAGAAGAAGAAGAAGAAAAAGAAGAAGAAA
>JAIUJO010001820.1:67500-75000 GCA_023846275.1 Vanilla planifolia | reverse complement strand
AGAAAGAAGAAAAAGAGAAGAAGAAATAGAAGCTGAAGTAGAACAAGAAGAAAAGATGATGAAGACAAAGAAGAAGAAGAACAACAAGAAGAAGAATCTGAATAAGAAAAAGAATAATAATAATAATAATAATAATGATAATAATAATAATAATAAATAGAAGAAAAACATAAGAAGAAGAAGAAGTCCAAGAGAAAGAAGACGAAGAAGAAAAAGACAAATAAGAAGAAGAAGAAGAAATAGATCAAGACAAAAAAGAAGAAGAAGAGGAGGAAGAAGAAGAAGAAGAAAAAGTAGTAGAAGAAGAAGTAGAAGAAGAAGAACTAGAAGAAAAAGAGGAAGAAGAGGAAGAAGAGGAAGAAGAGAAGAAGAAGAAGAAAACGAAGAGGAGGAAGAAGAAGAAGAAGAACAAGAAGAAAGAGATGAAGAATACGAAGAAGAAGAGGAAGAAGTAGAAGATGAAGAAGAAGTTGTAGACGAGGAAGAAGAAGATGAAGAGGTGGAAGAAGAAGAAGAAGGAGACGAAGAAGAATAAGGAGAAGAAGAAGATGGGAAGGATGGAGAAGAAGAAGAAGAAGAAGAGGAAGAAGCATAAGAAGAGGAAGAAGAAGAAGGAGAATATGATTAAGAAGAACAAGAAGATGAAGAACAAGTAGTAGTAGTAGAAGAAAAAGAAGAAGACGAAGACGAAGAAAAAGAAGAAGCAGAAGAAGAAGTAGAAGAAGTGGAAGAAGAAAAAGAACAAGAAGAAGAAAAAAAGGAAGAAGGAAAAGAAGAAGAAGTAGAGTAACAAGAGGAAGATGAAAACGAACAAGAAGTGTAGGAAGGAGAAGAAGAAGAAGAGGAAGAGCAAGAATAAAAGAAGAAGAAGAAGAAGAAGAAGTGAAAGTAGAAGAAGTAGAAGAAGAAGAAATAGAAGAACAAGATGAAGAAGAAGAGGAGGAAGAAGAAAAAGAAGATGTAGAAGTAGAAGAAAAGGAAGAAGAAGAAGAAGAAGAAGATGAAGAGTAGAATACGCAAAAGAAGAATTAGAAGAAGAACAAGAAGAAGACGAAGAAGAAGAATATGAAGAAGAAGAAGTAGAAGAAGAAGAAGAAGGCAAAAAGAAAAAGCAGAAGAAAAAGGCAAAGAAGAGGAAGAAGAGGTGGACGAAGAAGAAGAGGCAAAAGAAGAAGATGATGAAGAAGAGGAGGAAGAAGAAGAAAATGGATAAAAGGAGAGATGATGAAGAAGAAGGAGAAGAAGAAGAGAATGTAAAAGAAGTAGAAGAAGTATAAGACAAAGAAGGGGAAGAAGAAGAAGATGCAAAAGAAGAAGACGAAGAAAAAGAAGCAGAGCATGAAGGCGAAGAAGATGAAGAAGAAGAAGAAGAAGAAGAAGGAGGAAGAGAAGAATTTGAAGAAGACGAAGGAGAGGAAGGAAAAGAAGAAGAAGAACAAGTAGAAGAAGAGGAAGAAGAATACATAGAGGAACAAGAAGAAGAAGAAAAAGAACAAGAATAGGAAGAAGTAGAAGAAAGAGGAAGAGGAAAAGAAGAAGAAGAACAAAATGAAGAAAAAGAAGATGAAGAAAAGGGAGAAGAAGAAGAAGAAGAATAAGAGGAAGAAAACAAAGAAGATGAAGAAGGTGAAGAAGAAGAAAAAGAAGATGATGATGATGAAGAATAAGAAGAAGAAGAAGAAGAAGATGAAGAAGAAGCAGAGGAAGAAGAATAGGATAAAGAAGTAGAAGAAAAAGAAGAAGAAGAAGAAGAAGAAGAAGATGGAGAAGAAGTAGAAGAAGTAGAAGAAGAAGAAGAAGAAAAAGAAGAAGAAGAAGAAGAAGAAGAAGGAGATGAAGACAGAGAATAGGAAGAAGAAGATGAAGAAGAAGAAAAAGAAGAAGAAGAAGAAAAAGAAGAAAAAGAAGAAGACGAAGGAAAAGGAGGAGAAGATAAAGAAGAAGAAGAAGAAGAAGAACAAGAAGAAGAAGGAGAAGGAGAAGGAGAAGAAGAAGAAGAAGGTGAAGAAGAAAAAGAAGGAGGAGGAGAAGAAGAAGATGATGATGATGAAGAATATGATGAAGAAGAAGAAGAAGAAGAAAAAAATGAAGAAGAAGATGTAGTAGTAGAAGAAGGAGAAGTAGAAGAAGATGAATGAGAACAAGAAAAAGAAGAAGAAGATGAAAAAGTAGAAGAAGAAGAAGAAGAAGAAGAAGAACAAGAAAAAGAAGAAGCATAAGAAGAAGAAAAAGAAGAAGAAGATGAAGAAGAAGAAGGAGACGTTATAGAAGAAAAAGGAGAAGAAGAAGAAGAAAAGGAATAAGAGACGAAGATAAAGAAGAGGATGACGAAGGTGAAGATGGGGAAGAAGAAGATGAAGAGGAAGAATAAAAAGTAGTAGAAGAAGAAAACGAAGAAGAACACGAAGAAGAGAAAGAAAAGGAAGTAAAATAAGGAAAGGAAGAAGAAGAATAACAAGAAGATGAAGAAGAAGAAGAAGAAGAAGAAGAAGAAGAAGTAGAAGAAGAAGAATAAGAAGTAGTAGTAGTAGAAGAATAAGAATAAGAAGAAGAAAAAGAAGATGTTGAAGAAGAATAAAAAAAGAACAAGATGAATAAGTAGAAGAAGAGCTTAAGAAGAATAAGAAGAAGAAGAAGAAGAACAAAAATGGTAAGAAGAAGAAGAAGAACAAAAATGGTAAGAAGAAGAGGATGTAGAAGAAGAAGAAGAAGAAGAAGAAGATGATGATGATGAAGAAAAAGAAGAAGAAGAAGAAGAAGAAGAACACATAGAAGAAGCAGAGGAAGAAGAACGGGAAAAAGAAGTAGAAGAAAAAGAACAGGATGAAGAAGAAGAAGATGGAGAAGAAGTAGAAGAAGTAGTAGAAGAAGAAGAAGAAAAAGAAGAAGAAGAAGGAGAAGAAGGAGACGAAGACAAAGAATAGGAAGAAGAAGAAGAAGAAGAAGAAGAAAAAGAAGAAGACGAAGAAAAAGAAAGGGAAAAAAAGAATTTGAAAAAGAGGAAGAAGAAGAAAAAGATGCAAAAGAAGAAGAAGAAGAAGATGATGATTGTGATGAAGAAGAAAATAATGAATAATAAGAAGAAGAAGAACAAGAAGTAGAAAACGAAGAACCTGATGAAGAAGAAGTAGAAGAAAAAGAAGGAGGAGCAGAAGAGGAAGAAGAAGGAGAAGAAAAAGAAAAAGAAGAGGAAGAAAAAGAAGAAGATGAAGAAGAACAAGATGAAGAAAAAGAAGAAGAAGAAGAGGAGAAAAAACAAGAACAACAATAAGAAGAAGGAGGTGGAGGAGAAGTAGGAGAAGAAGAAGATGAAGAAGATGGAGATGAGGAGGAAGAAGAAGAAGAACAGGAAGAAGAGGAAGAAGTCATAGAAAAAGAAGAACAAGAACAAGAAGTTGAAGAAAAAGAGCAAGAAAATGAAGAAGAAGAAGTGGAAGAAAAAGAAAAAGAAGGTGAAGAAAAATTGAAGAATAAAAAGTGGAAGAACAAGAAGGGGAAGAAGAAAAAGAAGAAGATGATGATGAAGAAGAAAAGAAGACAAAGAAAAAGAGGAAGAAACAAGAAAGAAGTCTAAGAAGGGGAAGAAGAAGCTAATGAAGGAGAAGAAGAACAAGGAGAACAAGAAGAAGACGAAGAGAAGGAAGAAAAAGAAGATGAAGATGAAGACGACGATGAAGTGCTGGAAGAAAAAGAAGAAGACGAAGAATTTTAAAATGAGGAAGAAGAAGAAGATGATAAATAAAAAGAAGAAGAAGAGCAGAAAGAAGAAGTAGAAAAAGAAGAACAAGGAGAAGAAGGAAAGATGAAGAAGAAGAAGAAGAAGAGTAAGAAATGTTAGAAGAGGAAGAAGAAGAAGAAGAAGAAGAAGACGAAGAAGAAGAAGAAAGAAGAAGAACAAATATAGGAATAAGGAGGAAGAGGAGAAAAGGAAGAAGAAGAAGAAGAAGAAGATGGAGAAGAAAAAGAAGAAAAAGAAGGAGAAGAAGAGGAAGAAGAAGAAAAAGAAGAAGAACATGAAGAAGAAGAAGAAGTAGAAGAAGAAGAAGGAGAGGAAGTGGAGGGGGAAGAAAAAGAAGAATAAGAAGTAGAAGAAGAAGAAGAAGAACAAGAATAGGGAGGAGGAGGACAAGAAGAAGAATTAGAGGAAGAAGAAGTCTAAGAAAAAGAAGAAAAGTAGAAGAATAAGACGACTAAGATAAGGAAGAAGAATAAGAAGAAGAATAATAATGAGAAGAATAAGAAGAAAAAAAGAGGAAGAAGAAGAAGAAGAAGAAGCTGATGAAGAAGAAGAAGAAGAAGAAGACAAAGAAAACTAAAATGAACAAGAAGAAAAAGTTCAAGAAGAAGATGATTAAGAAGAAGACAAAGAAGAAGATGAAGCAAAAGGCGAACTAAGAGAAGGAGAAGAATAGGAAGAAGAAGAAGAAGAAGAAGATGATGATGAAAAAGAAAAAGTGTAAGAAAAAGAAGAAGATGAAGAAGTTGAAGGATGGGTTGGAGGAGGAGGAGAAGAAGAAGAAGAGGAAGAAAAGGAAGGAGAAGAAGAACATGATGAAGAAGAAGAAGAAAAAGAAAAAGATGAAGATGATGATGATGAAGAAGTAAAAGAAGAAGAAGAGGATGGAGAAGAAGAAGAAGAAGAAGATGTAGAAGATGACAATGAAGAAGAAGAAGAAGAAGAAGTGGAAGAAGAAGAAAAAAAGAGGAAGAACAAGAAGATGAAGAAAAAGAACAAGAAGACGAAGAAGAAGAAGAAGAAGAAGAAGAAGGAGAAGAAGAAGAAGAAGGAGAAGAACAAGTAGAAGAAGAAGAAGAAGAAGAAGAAGCAGACTAATAATACTAATAATAATAACAATAAGAAGAAGAAGAACAAGAATAAGAAGAAGATGAAAAAGAAGATGAAGAAGAAGAAAAACTTGAATAAGAAGATAAAACAGGAGAAGAAGAAGAAGAAAAAGAAGAACAAGATGAAAAAGAAGAAGAAAAGGAGAAGTAAAAGAAGAAGTAGTCGTAGTAGAAGAAGAAGAAAAAGAAGAAAGAGAAAAAGAAGAAGGAAAAGGAGAAGAAGAAGGAGAAGAAGAAGAAAGAGAAGAAGAAGGAGAAGAAGAAGAAGAAAGAGAAGAAGGAGAAGAAGTAGTAGTAGAAGAAGAAGAAGAACGGGAAGATGATGCAGATGTAGAAGAAGAAGATGAAGAGGAAGTAGGAGAAGAAGAAGATGATGATGAAGAAGTAGAAGAAGAAGAAGTAGAAGAAGAAGAAGAAGAAGAAAATGAAGAAGAATAAGAAGACGAAGAAGAACGTGAAGAAGAAGACTAAGAAGAGGAAGAAGAAGAAGTGGAAGAAGAAGAAGAAGAAGAAAAAGAAGAAGAGATTAAGAAGAAGAAGAGAAAGATAAGAAAGAGATTTAGAGGAACAAGAAGAAGAAGAAGACAAAGAAGTAGAAGAACAAAAGGAAGAAGAAGAAGAAGAAGAAGAAGAAGAACATGAAGAAGAAGAAGAAGAAAAAGAATGAGAAGAAGAGGAGGAGGAAGAAGAAGAAGAATAGGAAGAAGAAGAAGAAGAAGACGAAGAAGAAGAATAAGAAGTAGAAGAAGAAGAATAATAAGATGAAGTAGAAGATAAAGAAGAAGGGAGGAAAAAGATGAAGAAGAATAATAACAAAAAGAATAAGGAAGAAGAGGAGAAGAAGAAGAAGAAGAAGAAGAAGAAGAAGGAGAAGATGGAGAAGAAGAAGATAAGAAGAAGAAGAAGAAGAAGGAGAAGAAGAAGAAAAAGAAGAAGAACATGAAGAAGAAGAAGAACAAGGAGAAGAAGAAGAGGAGGAAGAAAAAAAAAGAAGAAGAATAAGAAGAAGAAAAAGAAGGACAAGAGGAAAAAGGAGGAGGAGAAGAAGAAGAACAAGAAGAAAAAGAAGAAGAAGAGGAAGGAGAAGTAGAAGAAGAAAAAGAAGTAGTAATAGAAGAAGCAGAAAAAGGAGAAGAAGAAGAAAGAGAAGAAGAAGAAGAAGAACAAGAAGAAGAAGATGCTGAAGAATTAGAAGAAGATGATGAAAAAGAAGAAGAAGAAGATGGAAAAGAAGAAGAAGAAGAAGAAAAAGAAGTAGAAGAAGAAGATGAAGAAGAACAAGAAGAAGAAGAAGAAGAAGAACAAAAAGAAGAATTAAGAGTAGAAGAGGAAAAAGAAGAAGAAGAACTAGAAGAAAACCAACAAGAAGAAGACTAATAAGAAGAAAGCGAAGAAGAAGAAGAAGAAGATGAAAAAGAAGGAAGAGGAGGAGAAGAGATTAAGAAGAAGAAGAGGAAGATGAGTAAAAAGATTTAGAGGAAGAAGAAGAAGAAGAAGAAGTCGAAGAAGAAGAAGAGGATGAGGAAGAAGAAGTAGAAGAAGAAGAAGAAGAAGATGAAAAAGAAGAAGATGATGAGGATGAAGAAGAAGATGGCAAAGAAGAAGAAGACGAAGAAGAAGAAGAAGAAGAAGAAGATGAAGAAGAAGAAGAAGATGATGATGATGAAGAAGAAAGTGAAGAAGCAGATGAAGATGAGGAAGAAGAAGTAGAGGAAGAAGAAGAAGAAGTAGAAGAATAAGAAGAAGAAGAAAAGAAAGAAGATTTAGAGGAAGAAGAAGAAGAAGAAGAAGAAGACGAAGAAGAACAAGAAAACAAAGAAGAAGAAGAAAGAAAAGAAGAAGGAGATGTAGAATAATAAAAAGAAGAAGTAGTAGACGAAGAAGAAGAAGAAGAAGAAGATGAAGAAGAAGAATAAGACGGCGAAGAAGAAGAAGAAGTAGAAGAATTTGAACAAGAAGAAGAAGAGTAGAAGAAGAAGAAGAAGAAGACGAAGACGAAGAAGAAGAGGAAGAAGACAAAAAAGTAGGAGAAGAAGAAGAAGATGATGATGATGATGAAGTAGAAGAAGAACAAGAACAAGAACAAGAATAAGATGATGAAGAAGTTGAATAAGAAGAAGAAGAAGAAGAAAAAGAAAATGGAGAAGAATTAAAAGAAGAAGAAGAAGAAGTAGTAGAAGAAGAAGAAGTAGAAGTAGAAGAAGAAGAAGAAGAAGTGGAAGAAGAAGAAGAAGAAGAGGAAGAAGAAGAGGAAGAGGAAGAAGAATAAGAAGAACAAGAATAAGAATAAGAAGAATAAGAAGAATAAGAAGAAGAAGAAGAAGAAGAAAAACTAGTAAAAAAAGAAGTAAAAAAAGAAGAAGAGGAAGAAGAAAGAGAAGAAGAAGAAGATGAATAACAAGAAGAAAAAGAAGAAGAAGAATAAGGAGAAGTAGTAGAAGAAGAAGAAGAAGAAGAAGAACAGAAAGAAAATGCAGAAGAAGAAGAAGAGGAATAAGAAGGAGAAGAAGAAGGAGAAGAAGAACAAAGAGAAGAAGAAAGAGAAGTAGTAGTAGAAGAAGAAGAAGAAGATGATGATTATGAAGAAGAAGAAGAAGAAGACAAATAAAAAGAAGAAGAAGAAGAAGTAAAAGAAGAAGAAGAAGATGAAGTAGA
>JAIUJO010001820.1:55000-57500 GCA_023846275.1 Vanilla planifolia | reverse complement strand
GAAAAAGAGAAAAAGATGAAGAAGAAGAAGAGGAAGAAGAATAAGAAGAAGCCTGAGAAGAAGAAGAACAATAACTAAAAGAAAAAGAACAAGAAGAAGAGAATGAAGAAGAAGAAGAAGAAGTAGAACAAGAAGAAGAAGAAGAACAAGAAAAGATAGATGAAGAAGAAGAAGGAGAAGAAGAAGAAGGTAGAAGAAGAAAAAGAACAAGAAGACGAAGAAGTGGAAGAACAAAAAGAAAAAAGAGAAGATGGCGAAGAAGAGAAGAAGAAGATGAAGAAGATGATGAAAAAGAAGAAGAAGATGAAGGCAATGAAGAAGACAAAGATGAGGAGAGAGAAGAAGAAGAAGAAGAAGAAGAAGAAGAAGAAGAAGATGATGATGAAGAAGAAGAAGAAGACGAAGAAGAAGAAGATGAAGAAGATAAGAATAAGAAGAAGAAGCAGAACAAGATTAATAATAATAAGAAGAAGAAGAAGAAAAAGAAGAAGAAGATGAAATAGATGACAGAGAAGAAGAAGACAAAAAAAGAAAAAGAAAAAGATGGAGAAGATGTAGAAGAAGAAGAAGACAAAGAAGAGGAGACTATGAAGACGAAGAAGAGGGAGAAGATCAGGAAGAAGAAGAAGAAGAAGACGAAGGAGAAGAGGAAGAAAATGAAGAAGATGAAGTAGAAGTGGTACAAGAAGAAGAAGGAAAACACGAAGAAGATGATGAAGAAGAAGATGAAGAAGACGAAGAGAAAGAAGAAGAAATAGAAAAAGATGAAGAAAAAGGAGAAGAAGAAGAAAAGGACAAAGAAGAAGATCAGCAAGAAGAAGAAGAATAAGATGAAGAAGATGAAGAAGTGGAAGAAGAAGAAGAAGAATAAGAAAAAGAAAAAGAAGGAAAAGAAGAAGAAGAAGAAGAAGAAGAAGAAGAGTAAGAAGAAGGAGAAGAAGAAGTAGAAGCAGAGTAGTAGTAATAATAATAATAAGAAGAAGAAGAAGAAAAAGTAGAAGAAGTAGAAAAAGTAGAAGAAGAAGTATAAGAAGAAGAAGAAGAAGAAGATGATGATGATGAAGAAGAAGAAGAAGATGAGAGGAAGAAGAAGTAGAAGAAAAAGAAGAAGAAGAATTATAATAAAAAGAAGAAGGAGAGTAGGATGAATATGAAGAAGAAGAAGAAGAGGAAGAAAAAGAAGAGAAAGAAGATGAAGAAGAAGATGAAGAAAAAGAGGAAGAAGAAGAAGAAGAAGAAGAAGGAGATGATGACGAAGATGAAGAAGATGAAGAAGAAAAAGAAGAAGGAGAAGAAGGGGAAGAAGAAGAAGAAGAACAAGAAGAAGGAGAAGGAGAATAAGAAGAAGAAGAATAAGAAGGCGAAGAAGAAGTAGAAGAATAAGAAGAAGAAGAAGAAGAAGAAGAAGAAGAAGAAGAAGAATAAGAAGATGAAGACGAAGAAGAAGTAGAAGAAGAAAAGAAGAAGAACTAGAAGAAGAAGAATAAGAAGAAGAAGGAGAAGAAGGTGAAGAAGGGGAAGAAGGAGAAGAGGTAGAAGAAGAAGAAGAAGAAGGTGAAGGAGGAGGGGCAAAAGAAGAAGTAGAAGAAGAAGATGATGATGATGATGATGATTACGTAGTAGTAGAAGAAGAAGAAGAAGAAGAAAGATTAGAACAAGAAGAAGAAGAAGAAGAAGAAAAAGAAGAAGGAGAAGTAGAATAAGTAGAAGAAGAAGACGAAGAAGAAGGGGATGAAGAAGAAGAACAAGAGGATGAGGAAGAGGAGGAAGAAGAGAAAGAAAAAGAAGAAGAAGGCGAAGGTAAAGAAGAAGAAGAAGATGTAGAAGATGATGAAGAAGAAAAATAAGAAGAAGAAGAAGAAAAGAAGGACTAGAAGAAGAAGAAGAAGAAGACCAAGAAGAGAAGAAGAAGAAGAAGAAGCAGAAGAAGAAGAGGAAGAGGAAGGTAGAGAAGTAGAAGTCCATGAAGAAGACTAAGCATAAGAAGAATAAGTAGAAATAAAAAAAAAGAAGAGGAAGAAGAGGAATAAGAAGATGAGGACGAAGAAGAAGAAGAAGAAGAAGAAGAAGAAGATTAAGATGATCACAAAAAGGTGAAGTAGAAGACGAACAAGAGGACGAAGAAGAAGAAGACAAAGAGGAGGACGAAGAAGAGGAAGAAGAAGAAGAAAAAGAGGATGGAGAAGAAGAAGAAGAAGAAGAAGGAGAAGAAGAAGAAGAAGAAGAAGGAGAAGAAGTAGAAGAAGAAGAATAAGACAAAGAAAAAGAAGAAGAATAGAAAGAAGAAGATGAAGAAGTAGAAGAAGAAGAAGATGATGAAGAAGAAGAAGAAGAAGAAGGAAAAAAAGAAGATGATGTTGAATTAGAAACGAAGAAGAAGAGGATGACGAAGAGGTAGAAAAAGAAGAGGAAGTAGAAGAAGAAGAAGAAGAAGAAAAAGAAGAAAATGGTGGAGAAGATGAAGAAGAAGCAAAAGAAGATGATGAACAAGAAGAAGACG
>JAIUJO010001820.1:32500-52500 GCA_023846275.1 Vanilla planifolia | reverse complement strand
AAGAGGGAGAAGAGGACGAAGAAGAAGTGGACAAAGAAGATGATGAAGAAGATGAAGAAGAGGAGAAATAAGAAAAAGAAGAAGAAAAAGAAGAAGAAGAAAAAGAAGAAAAAGAAGAAGATGAAAACAAAGAAGAAGAAGAAGAAAAGGAAGAAGATGAAGTGAAAGATGATGATTTTGAAGAAGAAGAAGAATAAGAAGAATCAGAAGAAGAAGAAAAGGAAGAGAAGAAGAACAATAATAATAATAAGAAGAAAAAGGTAAAGAAGTAGAAGAGATAAAAAAGTCCTAGAAGAAGAATAAGAAGAAGTAAAAGACGAAAAAGATGAAGAAGAGGAAGAAGAAGATGAAGAAATAGAAGAAGAGGAAGAAGAAGAAAAATAAGAAGGGGAAGAAGAAGAGGAAGAAGAAAAAGATGAACAAGAAAAGATAAGGACAAAGAAGAAGAAGACGAAATAGAGGACGAAGAAGAAGAGCAAGAAGAAGAAGAAGAAGAAGATAAAGAAGAAGATGAAGAACAAGAAGTAGAAATAGAAGAAGGGAAAGAAGAACAAGAAGAAGAAGAAGCAAAAGAAGAAGTATAAGTCAAAGAAGAAGAACGAGAAGAAGATGAAGAAGTTAAAGTTGAAGAAGAAGATAAAAAAGAATAAGATAAAAAGAATAAAAAGATGAGGAAGAAGAAGAAAAAGGAAAAAAAGAAAATGACAAAGAAGAAGAAGAAGAAGAAGGCAAAGAAGAAGAAAACAAAGTAAAAGAAGAAAAGAAGAAGAAGAGGAAGAAGAAGAAGAAGAGGAAGAAGTGGAAGATGAAGAATAATAAAGAAGCAAAAGAAGAAGAAGAAGAAGAAGAGAAGACGAAGACGACGAGAGGGTGAAGAAGAAGAAGAAGAAGATTATGATGAAGAAGAAGAAGACAGAGAAGGAGTAGAAGAAAAATAAAATGAAGAAGAAGACAAAGAAGAGGAAGGAGATAAAGAAGAAGAAGCAAAAGACGAAGATGACGAAGAAGAAGAAGAAGAAGACGATGAAGAAGATGGAGAAGAAGAAGAAAAAGAAAGAGAAGTAGAAGTAGTAGAAGAAGAAGAAGAAAAAGAAGAAGAAGAAGAAGGAGAAGAAGGAGAAGAGCGAGAAGAAGGTGAAGAAGAAGATGACGATGAAGAAGTCGAGGTAGAAGAGGAAGAAGAAGAAAAAGAAGAAGAGGAAGTAAAAGAAGAAGAAGAAGAAGAAGAAGAAGAAAAAAAGAAGAAGAAGACGACGAGAAGTAGAAACAAAGAAGAAGAAGACGATGAAGATGGAGGAGAAGAACAGGAAGAAGAAGAAGCAGAAGAAAAAGAAGAAGCAGTACAAGAAGAAGAAGACAATGAAGATGAACAAGAAGAAGAAAAAGGAGTAACGGTAGTAGTAGTAGTAGAAGAAGAAGAAGAAGAAGAAGTAGTAAAAGAAGAAGACAAAGAAGAAGGGAAATTACGAAAATAAGAAGAAGAAGAATAAGAAGAAGTAGAAGAAGAAGATGAAGAAGAAGAAGAAGAGGGAGAAGAAGATTAAAAAGATGAAGGAGAAGAAGGCAAAGAAGAAGAAGAAGAATATGAAGCAGAAGAAGAAGAAGAATAGGAAGACAAAGAAGAAGAAGAAGAAGAAGGCAAAGAAGAAGAAGAAGAAGAAGGAGAAGGAGGAGGAGATGGAGAAGAAGAAGAAGAAAATGACGAAGAAGAAGAAGAAGAAGGAGAAGAATGAGGGAAGAAAAAGAAGAAGAAGACGATAATGATGATTATGAAGACGAAGAGGAAGAGGAAGAAGAAAAAGAAGAAGAAGGAGAAGATGAAGAAGGAGAAGAAGAAGAAGAAGAAGAATAAGAGGAACAGATAGAAGAAGAAGAAGAAGAAGAAGTAGGAGAAGAGGACAAAGAAGTAGATGAAGAAGAAGAGGAAGAAGAAGAAGAAGAAGACAAAGAAGTGGAAGAGGAAGAAGTAGAAAAAGAAGAAGAAGACAAAAATGAAGATAAAGAAGAAGAAGAAGAAGAAGAAGAAAAAGAAAAATTTGATGATGATGATGGTAAGGAAGACTAAGAAGAAGAAGGTGATGAAGAAGAAGAAGAAGAATAAAAGATAGAAGAAGAAGAAGTAGAAGAAGAAGAAGAAGAAGAAGAGGAAGAAAAGAAGAAGAAGGAGAATAAGAAGATGAAGATGAAGAAGAGAAAGAAGTAGAAGATGAAGTAGAAGAAAAATAAGAAGAAGAAGAAGAAGAACAAGAAAATGAAGAAGATGAAGAAGAGAAGAAGAAGAAGAAGAAGAAGAAGAAGAAGAATAAGAAGAAGAAGAAGAAGATGAAGAATAAGAAATAGAAAAAGAGGAAGAAGAAGTAGAAGAAGAAGAAGGAGAAGAAGAAGAAGTAGTAGAAGAAATAGAAGACAAAGAGGAAGAAGAAGAAGAGGTAGAAAAAGAAGTAGGAGATGAAGAAGAATAACACAAATAAGAGGAAGAAGAAGAAGAGGAAGAACAAGAAGAAGAAGAAGAAGACAAATAATAATAAGAAGAAGAAGAAAGAGAAGAAGAAGAAGAAGCAGAAGAAGGAGAAGAAGAAGAAGAAGAAGAAAAAGAAGATGATAAAGAAGAAGAAGAAGAAGAAGAAGAAGAAGGAGAAGAAGGAGAAGAAGAAGAAGAAGAAGAAGAATTTAAAAAAGGAGTTGAAGGAGGAGAAGGAGGAGGAGGAGAAGAAGAAGCATAAGAAGAAGTATAAGAATAAGAAGAAGAAGAAGAACGACGAGAACAAATAATAGAAGAAGAAGAAAAAGAAGGAGAAGAAGAAGAAGAGGAAGAGAACTAAGAAGAAGAGGATGAAGAAGATTATGAAGAAGATGAAGAAGAGGAGGAAGAAGAAAAAGAAAAAAAGAAGAAAAAGAAAAAGATGAAAACGAAGAAGAAGAAGAACAGGAAGAAGTTGAAGTAAAAGATGATGATAATGTAGAAGAAGAAGAAGAGGAAGAAGAAGTGGAAGAAGAAGAATAAGAAGATGGAGAAGAAGAAGAAGGTATTGAAGATGATGGAGAAGAAGAAGAATAAGAAGGGGAGGAAGCGAAGAGGAAGAAGAAGAAGAAAAGGGCGGAGAAGAAGAAGACATAGAAGAAGAAGTCTAAGAAGAAGAGTAAGAAGAAAAGAAGAAGATGAAATAGAAGATGGAGAAGATTAAGACAAGGAAGAAGAAGATGCAGAAGCGGAAGAAGAAGAAGAAGAAAAATAAAGAAGAGAAGATGAAGAAGAAGAAGAAGAAGATTATCCAGAAAAGAAGAAGACGATACAGAAGAAGAAGAGGAAAAGTAAGAGGAAGAGGAAGAAAAAGAAGAAGAAGGAGGAGCAAAAGTTGAAAAAGAAGAAGAAGAAGAAGATGAAGAAGATGATGAAGAAGAAGAAAAAGAAGTAGAAGTAGAAGTAGAAGAAGAAGAAGAAGAAAAGGAAGAAGAAGAAGAAGAAGAAGGATAAGGAGAAGGAGAAAAACGAGAAGAAGATGAAGAAGAGGAAGAAGAAGTAGAAGAAGGAGAAGTAGAAGATGAAGAAGAGGAATACGAAGATGAAGATGGAGAAGAAGACCAAAAAAAGAAGATGAAAACGAAGAGGAAGAAGAAGAAGACAAAGAAGAAGAAGAAGAAGAAGACAAAGAAGAAGAAGAAGAAGAAGAAGAAGAAGAAGACGATGAAGAAATAGGGGAGAAAGAAGAAGAAGAAGAAGAAAACAAAGAAAAAGAAGAAGACAAAGAAGAAGAAGAAGAAACAAGAAGAAGAAGAAGAAAAAGAAGAAGATTTAGAAGAAGAAGAAGAAGAAGAAGAAGAAGTAGAAGTAACAGAAAAAGAAGAAGCAAAAGAAGGAGAAGAAGAAGAAGTAGAAGAAGGACAAGGAGAAGAAGAAGAAGAAGAAGAAGAAGATGAAGGTGAAGAAGAAGAAGAAGAAGAAGTAGAACAAGAAGATGATGATGATGATGATGACGACGATTATGATAATGATGATGATGAATATGATGACGAAGAAGAATACTAAGAAGATGATGATGAAGAAGAAGTAGTTGAAGAAGAAGAAGAATAATAAGAACAAGAAAAACAAGAAGAAGAAGAAAAAGAACAAGTAGAAGAAGAAGAAGAAGAAGAAGAAGTAAAAGAAGAAGAAGAAGAACAAGCAGAACAAAGAAGCAGAAGAAGAAGAAGAAGAAGAAGAAGAAGATAAGAAGATAAGAAGAAGAGGAAGAAGAGATGAAGAAGAAGTAGAATGTGACGAAGAAGAAGAAGAAGAAGAAGAAGAAGAAGAAGATGTTGAAGAAAAAGAAGAAAAAGAAGAAGAAGAATAAGAAGAAAAAGAAGAACATACGAAGAAGAAGAAGATGAAGAAGAACAAGAAGAAGAACAAAAAGGGGAAGAAGAAAAACAAAAAGGGGAAGAAGAGAAGGCAAAAAAGAAGAAGATGAGGAAGGATAAGGTGAAGAAGAAGAAGATGAAGAAGTAGAAGAAGAAAAAGACGAGGAAGAAGAAGAAGAAGAAGAAGAAGTCAAAGAAGAAGAAGAAGAAGAAGAAGTCAAAGAAGAAGAAGAAGAAGAAGAAGTCAAAGAACAAGAAGAAGAAGAAGAAGAGGAAGAAGAATGAGGCCAAGAAGAAAAAAAAGAAGAAAAAGATGAAGTAGAAAAAGGAGAAGAAGAAGACGAAGAAGAAGAGACGAAGAAGAAGAAGACAAAGAAGAGGAAGAAGATGAGTAAGTAGAAGATGAAGAAGAAGAAGAAGAAGAAGAAGACGAAGAAGAAAAGGAGGAGGAAGAAAAGAAGAAGAAGACAAAGAAAAAGAAGAATAAGAAGAGGAAGACAAAGAAGAAGAAGAAGAAGAAGAAGAATAAGAAGTAGAAGTAGACGAAGAATTAAAAGGAGGAGAAGGAGGAGAAGAAGAAGAAAAAGGAGGAGGAGGAGAAGAAGAAGAAGAAGATGATGATGATGATGATGATGATGAAGATGAAGAAGAAGAAGAAGAAGAAAAAGAAGAAGAAAATGAAGAAGAAGATATAGTAGTAGAAGAAGGAGAAGAAGAAGAAGATGAACGAGAACAAGAAAAAGAAGAAGAAGAAGAAGAAGAAGAAGATGAAGAAAAAGTAGTAGAAGAAGAAGAACAAGAACAAGAAGAAGAAGAAGCAGAAGAAAAAGAAGAAGAAGAAGAAGAAGAAGAAGAAGGAGACGTTATAGAAGAAAAAGAAGGAGAAGAAGAAGAAGAAAAGGAAGAAGAGACGAAGATGAAGAAGAGGATGATGAAGATGAAGAAGGGGAAGAAGAAGATGAAGAGGAAGAATAAAAAGAAGTTGTAGAAGAAGAAAACGAAGAAGAACACGAAGAAGAGCAAGAAAATTAAGTAAAAGAAGGAAAAGAAGAAGAAGAATAAGAAGAAGATGAAGAAGAAGAAGAAGAAGAACAAAAAGAAGAAGAAGAAGAAGTAAAAGAAGAAGAATAAGAAGAAGTAGTAGTAGAAGAAGAAGAATAAGAAGAAGAAAAAGAAGATGTTGAAGAAGAAGAATAAAAAAAAGAACAAGATGAATAAGTAGAAGAGGAGCTTAAGAAGAAGAAGAAGAAGAAGAACTAAAAGGGGAAGAAGAAGAGGATGTAGAAGAAGAAGATAAGGAAGAAGAAGATGAGGAAGAAGAAGATGATGAAGATGAAGAAGAAGAAGAAGAAGAAGAGGAAGAAGAAGAAGACAAAAAAGAAGAAGAAGACGAAGAAGAGGAAGAAGGACGAGGTAAAGAGGTAGAAAAAGATGAAGAAGATGAAGTAGAAGAAGAAGAAGAAGAGGACGAAGAAGAAGAAATGAAGAAGATGAAGGCAAAGAAGAGGAATAGATGAGGAAGAAGAAGATGACGAAGAAGGAGAAGTGGAAGTCGAAGAAGAAGAGGAGGAAGATGAAGAAGGAGAAGCAAAAGATGAAGAAAAAGTAGAAGATGAAGAAGAAGAAGAAGATGATGATGATGATGAAGAAGAAGAAGAAAAAGAAGAAGAAGATAGAGAAGAAGAAGGTGAAGAAAGAGAAGAAGAAAAAGAAAAGGAAGAAGAAGAAGAAGAAGAAGAAGAAAACTAATAAGAAGAAGAAAAAGAAGAAGAAAAAGGAGGAGGAGAAGAAGAAGAAAAAGAAGAAGAAGAAGAAGAAGAATACAAAGAAGAGGAAGAAGAAGAAGAACAAGGAAAAGAAGGAGAATAAGAAGAATAAAAAGAAGAAGAAGAAGAAGAAGAAGTAGATGAACAAGAAGAAGGAGAAGGAGAGAAAGAAGAAGAAGAAGAAGAAGAAGAAGAAGAATAAGAAGAAGAAGAAGAAGAAGAAGAAGAAGAAGAAGATGATGATGATGATGATGATGATGATGATGAAGAAGATGAAGAAGATGAAGATGAAGAAGTGAAAGAAAAGGTAGTAGAAGAAGTAGTAATAGAAGGAGAATAAGAAGAAGTTGGATGAGAAGAAGAAGTAGAAGAAGAAGAAAAACAAGAAGAAGAAGATGAAGAGGATGATGAAGAAGAAGAAGATGGTGATAAACAGGAAGAAGAAGAAGAAGAAGAAGAAGGAGATGACGATGATGAAGAAGAAGAAGAAGAAGATGATGAAGATGGTGGTGATGATAATGACGAAGAAGAAGAAGAGGAAGAATAAGAAGTAGAAGAAGAAGAAAAAGAAGAAGAATAAGGAGAAGCAGATGAAGAAGAAGAAGAAGTGGAAGAAGAGAGGAAGAAGAAGAAGAAAGAGAAGAAGAAAAAGAAGAAGACAAAGAAGTAGAAGATGAAGAAAAAGAAGATGGAGAAAAATAAGAAGATGAAGAAGATGAAGAACAAGATGAAGCAAATGAATAAGAGGAAGAAGAAGAAGAGGAGGAAGAAGAAGAACAAGAAGAAGAAGAACAAGAAGAAGAAAAAGACGAAGATGAAGAAGAGGAAGAAGAGGAAGAAGAAGTAGAGGAAGAAGAAGAAGAAGAATTTAAAGAAAAAGAAGCAGTGAAGGAAGAAGAGGAAGGAGGAGAAGAAGATGAAGAAGTAGAAGACAAAGAAGACGAAGATTAAGAAGAAATAGAGGAAGGAAGAAGAAAAAGAATAAGACGAAGAAGAAAAGATGATTAAGAAGACGAATAATAATAATAATAATAATAATAATAATAAAAATAAAAATAATAATAATAATAAGAAAGAAGAAGAAGAAGAAGAGAAAAAGACAAAAAAAGTAGACGAAGAAGGGAATGAAGAAGAACAAGAAGAAGACAAAAAGTGGAAGAAGAGGCAGAGAAAAAGAAAAAGAAGAAGAAGAAGACAGGGAACAAGAAGAAGAGAAAGAAGAAGAAGAAGAAGTAGAAGAAGACGAAGAAGAAGAAGAAAAAGTAGAAGAAGAAGCAAAAGAAGAAGATGAAGAAGAAGAAGAAGAAGACATAGAAGAAAAAGAAGAAATACTAGAAGCAGAAGAAGAAGAAGAAGAAGAAAAAGAAGAAATAGCAGAAGTAGAATGTTGTACCCTTTGATGTGATAATTACAAAACCAAGCTATTTATTACTGAAGGAATTTTTGAGACATGCGCAAGATGTTTTATAATTAAATGTCTTTTTATTTCTCTTGAATTTGATATGTCAAAACCTTGAGATTATGTGGCACACTAGTAGTATTAACATTTAAAAATATTATAAAATTATTTAATAATGAATTTTCATTTTTGGGCCAAGCATATTTGACAAAATGTATAGACATGGGTATTTGATTTTTTAATATTATTATGGAATAGTTTTTTACGAATTTCTTTTCATAGCCACTTAATTAACTTATAATACTATAAGAATATAAAATTATTTTTATACACTTATATTCAAATTTGTGGCTAAAAAATTCGTCAAAAATACCCTAAAACAACAAAAGTCTCAGGAAAAAGCACTGTAGCATGGGCGGGTCGACCCGGCGTCAAAATAGCCCGTCCAGGCCTTTTAGAAATAAAAAATATAAAAATTTGGTTGACCCGAAAGGGGCGAGCAAAGCCCGCCGAAAGACCGCCGAGAGCAGCTCGGCTAGCGCTGGTCAACGGTCAACGGAACAGTGCCTGGCTAAGCCAAGCCTGCCGAGAGGAGCTCGGCTAAGTCTAACTTCAGCGCGGTCAATGGTCAAAGAACAGTGCATGGCTAAGTCAACCTGAACCGGGTGATGAAATCCCGGTCAAGGAGGGGGGGAGCCAGCCCCAAAGTGGCTCGCAGGTTAAACGGCACAAATCTATTATAAAGCGCTGTGCAAAATTTCATTCTGCAGTGTGGGACTAAAAATCCCACCTTATAACTTCGGCAGGATCCAAAGGCACAGATCATGCCCGCCCAGATCCAACGGGCGAGAGTAATCTCGAACGGCTGTTTAATCAGCGCCGTTCGTTCAGCGCGCAGGATCCAAAGGCGCAGATCAAGCCCGCCCAGATCCAACGGGCGAGAGTAATTTCGAACGGCTGTTTAATCAGCACCGTTCGTTCAGCGCGTGTGATCGAATGGTTCAGATCAAGTCCGCCCGGATCAGACGGTCTGGAGATGATCAAGCCGAGAAGTCCATCCAGCCGTCCATTCTTGAAGTGGGATCGGACGGCTGCTGCTCTCCTTTTCGGGCTTCAGGCAACGGCTATTTTCTGGTTTCTTTTTTACCGTTTTTCTAGCCGTTTGGAATTGCTTTTTGGTGGACTATATATATAGGACATCTTACAATTTATAGATTGATGAATCCACTTGCAAACTTCCTCAAGAACTAAAGAAAAAGGCCAAAACCGAGAGCAACAATTGGCATACTTGTGGGAGCTACGGGCTCAACCTTCTTCTCAAATTTCAACAGCTTTCTTCCACATTTCGTTGCATCATTCGGTAACATTTAGTTGTGCCACTTTGCTTTGAGAAATTAAAGGTGTAGGATTTTTGTATGCATTGCTATTGTAAAAATTGTATGCATTATTGTAGCCGGATTTGTTCGGATTTTTGGTGTCTCGTTGGAGCACCGGTTGTACTTGGTTTACCCCTACCGGCTTCGGCAAAAGGGAGTGGTTAGTGGAAGCCCGATCGGGTTGATCGGGGGTGGATGTAGGCACGGGTTTGGCCGAACCACCTAAAAATCTTTGTCTTTTGTTTGCTTGTCTTATTATTGCACTTTTCGTTTTTATTTCACAATTTATTTACAAACGTTTTTAATTGAAAGATTTTTCAAAATCTAAATTTTAGTGAAAAGCACAATTCACCCCTCCCCTCTTGTGCGTTGTTCTCACACGATTTACATCAAGTGGTATCAGAGCGAGGTTTTGTCAAGAGAAAGAAATTTCTAAGACAAGATCCTCATGGCTCTTCCATGTGTTGAGGACAATGCTATCTTGTCTGAGGGAGCATCGTCACACCGTCCACCCTTGTTCAAGGGTGAATTTTATCTTTATTGGAAAAATAGGATGCGTTTATTTTTAGAATCCGTTGATTTAGAAATTTGGGACATTGTTGAAAATTCATTTGATTTTCCAATTAAAATGGTCAATGGCGAAAAAGTGAGAAAACCACTTGGTGAACTCACTCCCGAGGAGAAACATAAAGTCCAACTTAACTCTCGGGCCATGAACATTTTGTGTTGTGGGTTAGGTGCTTCGGAATATAACCGAATTATGAATTTGAAAACAGCGCATGAGATTTGGTCAAAATTTGAAGTTACCTATGAAGGAACTTCTCAAGTTAAAGAGACCAAAATCAATATGCTTGTTCATGAATATGAGTTATTTCGCATGAATTCGAATGAGACCATTAAGTCTATGTTTACTAGATTTACAAATATTGTTAATGGTCTATCTAACCTTGGCAAGGAGTTTTCTACTGGTGAACAGGTGAGGAAGATTCTACGAGTCCTTCCTCAACAATATGATCCACTTGTGACAGCCTTGAAAGCAGCAAAGAATATTTCAGCTATGTCACTAGATGAACTATTGGGTGAGCTGTTAACAAATGAAATTGAGCTTGCAAGAAGAAAGAATGAAGAGCATGCGGTAGAAAAAGAAAAGAAAAAGAAGAAGGAAGAGACAATTGCTTTTGTAGCCGATTCCTCCACCGATTCAGATGTATCAATCTCAAGTGAGGTAGCACTTATTTCTAAAAGCTTATCTCATTTATATAACAAAAGAAATACAGGAAAAAGATTTGAGAAAAATAAAAGGCAAGAGGGCAAAGTTGTTTCCCATGAAGAAACAATTTGTTATGAATGCAAATTGCCTGGGCATACTAGGCCAAATTGCCATCACTACAAAGAGAGAGTAGAAAAATATCAAAACCAAAAGAAGAAGAAGAAGAAGAAGAAGAAGAGGAAGAAGAGACGAAGTAGAAGAAGAAGATGACGATGGTGAAGATGGGGAATAAGAAGAAGATGAAGAGGAAGAATAAAACAAAGTAGAAGAAGAAAATGAAGAAGAAGAATACGAAGAGAGGAAGAAAAGAAAGTAGAAGAAGGAAAAGAAGAAAAGAAAGAACAAGAAGACGAAGAAGAAGAAGAAGAAGAAGAAGAATAAGACAAAGAAGAAGATGAAGAACAAGATGAAGAAGAAGAAGAAGAAGAAGTAGAAGAAGTAGAATAAGAAGATGAAGAAGTTATAGAAGAAGAAGAATAAGAACAAAAAGAAGAGGATGAGGATGATGAAGAAGAAGAAGAAAAAAAGAAAAAGTAGAAGAAGAATATGAAGAAGAAGAACATAAGAAGAAGAAGAAGAAGAAGAACAAAAAGGGGAAGAAGAAGAAGATGAGGAAGAAGAAGAAGAAGAAGAAGAAGAAGAAGAGGAAGAAGAAGAAGAAGAAGAAGAAGAGGACAAAGAAGAAGAAGAAGAAGATGAAGAAGAACGAGGCAAAGAAGAAGAAAAAGATGTAAAAGATTTAGTAGTAGACGAAGAAGAAGAAAAAAAAAGAGACGAAGAAGATGAAGACAAAGAAGAGAAAGAAGATGAGGAAGAAGAAAAAGAAGAAGAAGAAGAACAAGAAGAACAAGAAGAGGAGGAGGAAGATGAGGAAGAAGAAAAAGGAGATGAAGAAAAATAAGGAGAAGAAAGAGAAGAAGAACAAGAAGAGGAAGAAGAAGAAGAAGAAGAAGAACAAAAAGAATAAGAATAAGAATAAGAATAAGAAGAAGAAGAAGAAAAAGGAGGAGGAGAAGAAGAAGAAGAAGAGGAAGAAGAACAAGAACAAGAAAAAGAAGGAGAATAAGAAGAAGAAGAAGAAGATGAAGAAGAAGAAGAACATCAAGGTGAATAAGAAGAAGTAGAAGAAGAAGCAGAAGAATAAGAAGAATAACAAGATGATGATGATGATGATGATGTGAAGAAAATGAAGGTGAAGAAGAGGAAGAAAAAGTAGAAGAGGAAGAAGCAGTAGTAGAAGAAGAAGAATAAGAAGAAGATGAATAACAAGAAGAAATAGAAGAAGAAGACGAAGAAGAAGAAGAAGAAGAAGTAGAAGAAGAAGAAGATGATGATGAAGATGAAGAGATTGAAGTAGAAGATGAAGATGATGATAAAGAGGAAGAAGGAGAAAAAGAAGAAGAAGAAGAAGATGATGATGATGGTGATGATAAAGGTGACAAAAAAAAAAGAAGAAGAAGAAGAAGGAGAGGAAGAATAAGAAGAAGTAGATGAAAAAGAAGAAGAAGAGGAAGAAGTGAAGAAGATGAAGAAGAAAGAGAAGAAGAAAAAGAATAAGACAAAGAAGTAGAAAATGAAGAAAAAGAAGAAGAAAACAAGAAGATGAAGAAGAAGAAGCAAATGAAAAAGAGGAAGAAGAAGAAGAGGAGAAATATGAAGAAGCGGAAGAGGAAGAAGAAGAAGAAGAAGAAGAAGACAAAGAAGAAGAAATAGAAGTAGATGAAGAAGGCAAAGAGAAAAAGAAAAAGAAGGTCAAGAAGGGGCAGAAGAAGAAGACGAAGAAGAAGAAGAAGAAGAAGAAGAAGACAAAAAGTAGTGGTAGATGTGTAGAATAAGAAGAAGAACAAGAAGCAGAAGAAGAAGAAGAAGAAGAAGAAGAAGAGGAAGAATTTAAAGAACAAGAAGCATAGAAAGAAGAAGAGGAAGGAGGGGAAGAAGAAGATGAAGAAGAAGAAGACAAACAAGAAGAAGATGAAGAAAAAGGGGAAGAAGAAGAAGAAAAAGAAGAAGTTGAAGAAGAAAAAGGCGATGAAGAAGAGGAAGAAGAAGAAGAATAATAAGAAGAATAAGAAGAATAATAAGAAGAATAAGAAGAAGAAGAATAAAAACACGTAGAAGAGGATGAAGAAGAAGAGAAAAGGCAAAGAAAAAGAAGTCGAAGAAGAGAAAGAATAAGAAAAAGAAGAAGCCAATAAAGTGGAAGAAGAGGCAGATAAAAAGAAAAAGACCAAGAAGAAGACAAAGAACGAGAAGAAGAGACAGAAGAAGAAGACGAAGTAGAAGAAGATGAAGAAGAAGAAGAAAAAGTAGTAGAAGAAGAAGAAGATGGCAAAGAAGAAGCAGAAGTAGAAGAAAGACTAAAAGTAGAAGAAGAGGAAGACGAAGAAGAAGAGAACAAGAACAAGAAGAAGAAGAAATAGAAGAAGAATTCTAAGACGAAGAAGAAGGAGACAAAAAAGAGGAAGAAGAAGAGGAAGAAATAGAAGAAGAAAAAGAAGAAGAAGAAGAAGAAGAAGAAGAAAAAGAAGAACAACAAGAAAAAGAAGAAGAAGAAAAAAAGAAGTTTAAGAAGAAGAAGAAGAAGAAGAAGCTGAGGAAGAAGAATAAGAAGAAAAAAGAAAGAAAAAGAAGAAGAAAAATGAGAAGAAGAAGAAGAAGCGCAAGAAAAATAAAATGAAGCTGATGATGATTGAAAAACTGAAGAAGAAGAAGTCGATGAAGAAGAAGAAGAAAAAGAAGAGGAAGAAGACGAAGAAGAAGAAGAAGAAGAAGGAGAAGAAGAAGAAGAACGAAAAGAAGGAGAAGATGAAGAAGAGGATCTAGAAGAATAATAACAATAACAACAATGACAATGGCATTTATAATAATAACAATAATAAGAGGACGAAGAAGAAGTAGGAGAAGAAGAAGAAGTGGATTAAGAAGGTTAAGAAGATGAAGAAGAAGACAAAGAAAAAACAAGAGGAAGATAAAGAAAAAAAATTAAGAGGAAGAAAAGAAGAAGAAGAAGAAGAAGGCGAAGAAAACGAAGAAGAAGAAGATGATGAATAAGATGAAGAAGATGAAGAAGAAGAAAAAGTAATAGAAGAAGAAGAAGAGGAAGAAGAAGAAGAAGAACAAGAAGAAGAAGAAGAAGTGGAAGAAGGAGAAGAATAACAAGATGAAGAAGACAAAGAAGAAGAAGAAGAAGAAGAAGAAGAAGAATAAGATGAAGAAGAAGAAGGAGAAGGAGAAGAAGAAGAAGAAGAAGAAGAAGGAGGAGAAGAAGAAGAAGAAGAAGAAGATGATGAAGAAGAAGAAGATGAAGAAGAAGAAGATGAAGAAGAAGAAGGAGAAGAAGGGCAAGATGGAGGAGAAGAAGAAGAAGAAGAAGAAGTAAAGGAAGAAGAATAAGATGAAAAAAAGGAAGAAAAAGAAGTTGAAGAAGAAGAACAAGAAGAGAAGAAGAAGTAATAGAAAAAGAAAAAGAAGATAAGTAGAAAAAGGAAGATGATGATTAAAAAAGCGAAGAAGAAGAAGAGAAGAAGTTGAAAAAGAAGAAGAAGAAGAAAAAGAATAAGAAGACAAGAAGAAGAAGAAGAAGAAGAAGAACGATAAGAAGATGATGAAGAAGATGATGAAGAAGAAGAAAACAAAAAAGAAGTAGCAGAAGAAGAAGAAGAAGAAGATGAATGAGAACAAGAAAAAGAAGAAGAAGAAGAAAAAGTAGTATAGTAGAAGAAGAAGCAGGAGAAGAAGAAGTAATAGAAGAAAAAGAAGGAGAAGAAGAAGAAGAAGAACAAGAGGAATAAGAGAAGAAGAAGAAGATGACAAATGTTAAGAGGGGGAATAAGAAGAAGATGAAGAGGAAGAATAAACGAAGTAGCAGAAGAAGAAGAAGACAAAGAAGAGCAAGAAAAGGAAGTAGAAGGAAAAGAAGAAGAATAAGAAGGCGAAGAAGAAGAAGAAGAAGAAGAAGAAGAAGAAGAAGATGATGATGATGATGATGATGATGATGATGAAGAAGAAGACAAAGAAGAAGAATAAGAAGAAGAAGTAGAAGAAGAAGAATAAGGAGAAAAAGAAGTAGTAGAAGAAGAAGAATAAGATGAAGAAGAAGAAAAAGATGATGAATAAGAAGATGAAAAAACAGAAAAAGAAGAAGAAGAATATGAAGAAGAAGAACATAAGAAGAAGAAGAATAACAACAACAAAAAGGGGAAGAAGAAGAAGACAAAGAAGAAGAAGATGAGGAAGGAGAAGATGATGAAGAAGAAGATTAAAAAGTAGAAGAAGAAGAAGGAGAAGAAGAAGAGGAGGAAGAAGAAGAAGAAGACAAAGAAGTGGAAGAAGGAAACGAAGAAGAGGAAGAAGAATGAGCCAAAGAAGAAGAAAAAGATCAAGACGATGAAGTAGAAGAAGAAGACGATGATGATGAAAAAGAAGAGATGAAGAAGATGAAGACAAAGAAGAGGAAGAAGATGAGGAAGTAGAAGAAGAAGAAGAAGAAGAAGAAGACAAAGAAGAAGATGAGAAAGATGAGGAAATAGAAGCAGAAGATGAAGAAAAAGTAGAAGATGATGAAGAAGAAGAAGATGAAGAAGAAGAAGAAGAAGAAGAAGGAGAAGAAGAAGGAGAAGAAGAACAAGAAGTGGAAGAAGAAGAACAACAACAAGAAGAAAAAGAATAAAAAGAAGAAGAAAAACAAGAAGAAGAAGAAGAAGTAGAAGAAGAAGAAAAAGGAGGAGGTGGAGGAGGAGGAGGAGAAGAAGAAGAAGAAGAAGAGGAAGAAGAAGAAGTTGATGCGGAAGAAGAAGGATAACAAGGAAAAGAAAGAGAATAAGAAGAAAAAGAAGAAAAAGAAGAAGAAAGTGAAGGAGAAGATGAAGAAGAAGTAGAAGAAGAAGAAGAGGAAGAAGAAGAATAAAAACAAGAAGAAGAAGAAGAAGACGAAGAAAAAGAAGATAACGAATAAAAGGAAGAGGAGGAGGAGGAGGAAGAAGAAGATGAAGAAGAAGAAGAAGAAGAAGAAAAAGAAGAAGATTAAGAAGAAGAGAAAGAGACGAAGAACAAGAAGAGGAAGAGGAAGAAGAAGAAGAAGATAAAAAGGATGTAGAAGTAGAATTATAAGAAGAAGAAGAAGAATAAGAAGTAAAAGAATAAGAAGAAGATGAAGTAGAAGAAAAAGAATAAGAAGAAAAAGAACGAGATGAAAAAGAAGTAGAAGCTGAAGAAGAAGATAAGGAAAAAGAAGAAGAAGACGTAGAATAAGAACAAGTAAAAGAAGAAAACGGAGGAGAAGAAGAAGACAAAGAAGAAAAATACAAAGAAGAAAAAGAAGAAGAAGGAGATAAAAAGGAACAAGCAGAAGAAAAAGAATAAGAAGAAAAAGAACGAGATGAAAAAGAAGAGAAGTAAAAGAAGAAGAAGAGGAAAAAGAAGTCGTAGAAGAAGAACAAGTAGAAGAAGAAAAAGGAGGAGAAGAAGAAGAAGACGAAGAAGAAAAATACAAAGAAGAAGAAGAAGAAGAAGCAGAAGTGTTACACCTTTGTGTTTTATGAGTCAAGCATAAATATTTATATCTCATATGGGCTTGCTTTAAGTGAAACTATTAATATTGAATTAAGTTAGGCCATAAACTTTAAAATTTCTAAAATAGTAGTCTTCAAGTCTCTTGGAGTGATGACAAGCTTCAAAGAAATTCAAGGCTTGCACAAAAATTTTAATACTTGAATATCTCTTTATTTTTCTTGAATTTGATGTGTCCAAATTTTGAGATGATGTGGCACACTAGTAGTATTAATATTTAAAAATGCTATAAGTTAAATAATTTTTTAATTTTGATTTTTGGGCCAAGCATTATTGATGAAAAGTATGAACATTGGTATTTGATTTTTTAAAATTATTTAGGAATTATTTTTCATGAATTTCTTTTCATAGTCATTTAGGAAACTTGTAATATTATTATAATATAAATTTTTTTAGGCACACTTATATTAAAAATTTTGGCCCAAAAATTCTCACAATACCCTTAAAACAACATTGGTCTCGGGATTTTTCACTGAAGCATTGGGCGGGTCGACTTGACTCGACCAGTGGCCCATCCATGCTTTTAGGAATTCAAAATAATAATAATTATAACAAAATAAAATTTTTGGATTGACCCTGAAAGGTCGAGGGTAGCCCGAATGCTATAGAGAACACTGAACAGAACAAGGCAAAATCAACCTGCTGGCAAAGCTGAATGGAATAATGCAATGTCAAGTCAACCAGGACCAAGTGATGAAATCTTGATCGAGGAAAAAGGGCCCCAAATGGCTTGGCAGACATACGACCCAAACTCAATATAGATGGCAATGACAAAGTTATTTGGGCATTGTGGGACCAAAGTCCAAAAACGGAAGGACAAGCGAGATCTTACGGATTAATCAAGGTAAAATGTAGGAAATAAATGACAAGCAGGAGAATAGAACCTGACCAATCTTCGTGTGCGTGAAGTACCTAACCACTACGTCAGATACTTTTAATTTGATGATTATTGGACACAAGTTACTAATATATGCAAGATAAACCTACCACGATCCAAAGTCCCAGATCAAGGCCCCCTATATCCAACGACCAGAATTAATCTCGAACGATAAAATCGAGATTCAATCAGAAACATCCATTTTGGGCTCCAAATCGAATGGTGGCTGCTTTTCACTTTTACCCAAATGGCTAGTTCATTTTAAAGCCATTGGGAGTAGATTTAGAGCTCAAATTTAAGCTCTATAAATAGGGAAGGATGAAGAACTCCTAGAAGTCACAATTGCAAAGTTATCAAAGCTTTCAAATCACGATTTCGAGCAATTTCAAGATAATACGGTGCTTCGAAATTCATAAAGAGAAAGTGGCAAGAAGGATTTCGAAATTAGAGTTTTTTGCTTCAACTATTTTTCAATCTCTATTCCTCCCTCTTTTTGATCTTGTGTGTGCCTCATATTTCTCTTAAAATTGTCTTAAGTTTTGCCAGTTTATTGTATTTCTTTCTTTGGGATAAGAGCATCCCGACAATTGTGCAAAAGCTCGGGTTTGAGTTGACCTCGAAAAAACTCAAGTAGGTTTCGGATTAGACGTAGGTAAAATCCCAAGTAGGTTTGAAGTGAATCGTACAAAAAACCTTGCTTGTAATTTTGAGATTTTAGTGGTTTTTTCCCAACACTGGTTGGGGGTGGATGTAGGCTCAATTTTGAGTTGAACCACCATAAAAATCTTTAGTGTACCATTCATTCTTATTCTTGCTTGAAAGATTTAAGTTTTAATTGAAATAAAAAATCTAAAGAAAATTTTATTTACCACAATTCACCCCTCTTGTGTGGGATTGTCTTAAGCACAAGGAACTTGAAGAATAAGAAGAAAAAGAAGAAGAAGAAGAAGATAGATTAGAAGAAGAAGATAAAGAAGAGAAAGAAGAAGAAGAGGAAGAAGAAAAAGAGGAGGAAGAAGAAGAAGAAGATGAAGAAGAAGAAGAGAAAAAGAAGAAGAAGAAGACGAAGAAGAGGAGGAAGAAGAAGAGATAGAAGAAGAAGAAGAAGAAGAAGAAAAAGAAAAAGAAGAAAAGATGATGAAAATGAAGAATAATTAGCAGACAAAAAAGAAGAAATAGAAGAGGAAGAAGAAGAAGAAGAGGAAGAAGAAGAAGAAGAAGAAGAAGATGAAGAGCAAGGAGAAGAAGAAGCAGAAGAAGAAGAACAAAAAGAAGAAGAAGATGATGAAAAAGAAGTAGAAGAAGAACATAAAGAAGAAGAAGAAGTAGAAGAAGAAGGCGAAGAAGAAGAAGGAGCAGAAGATGTAGAAGAAGAAGAAGAAGAAGACAAAGACGACGGAGGAGGAGGAGGAGGAGAAGAACAAGAAGAAGAATAATAAGAAGAAGAATGAGCAGTAGTAGTAGTAGAAGAAGAAGAAGAAGAAGACGAAGCCAAAGAAGATGGAGATGAAGAAGAGGAAGAAGAAAAAGTTGTAGAAGAAGAAGATGATGAAAAATAAGAAGATGTACAAAGAAGAAGAAAAAGAGGAAGAAAAGGAAAAGAAAAAGAAAAAGAAGAATAAGGTCAATAAGAAGAACAAGAAGAAGACGTAGAAGAAGAAGAATAGGACGAAGAAGAAATAGAAGAAGAAGAAGAAGGAGAAGTAGAAGAACAATAAGAAGAATAAGAAGAAGAAGAATAAGAAGAAGAAGAAAAGAAGAAGAATATGAAGAAGAAGAAGGAAAAAAAGCAAAGAAGAAGAAGACGAGGACGAAGATGTCGAAGAAGAAGAAGAAGAAGAAGAGGAAGACGAGGAGGAAGTAGAAGGAGAAGATGAATAAGTGGAAGAAGACGAAGAGGAAGAAAAATAAAATGAAGAAGTAGAAGAAGAAGAAGATGATGATGATGATGAAGAAGAAGAAGAGTGCAAAGAAGAAGATACGTTGAAGAAGAAGATAAAGAAGAGGATGTTGGACAAGCGAAAGAAGAAGAAGAGTATGAAGAAGAAGAAGTAGTAGAAGATGAAGAAGAAGAAGTAGAGAAAGAAGATGATGAAGAAGAAGATGAAGAAGATGAAAAAGAAGAAGCACAAGAAGAAGAAGAAGAAGGAGGAGGACATGGAGGAGGAGGAGAAGAAGGAGAATAAGGAGAAGAAGAAGAAGAAGAAGAGGAGGAAGAAGAAGAAGAAGAAGAAGAAGTGGAAGAATAAGAACAAGAACAAGAAGAATAAGAAGATGAAGAAGAAGAAGGAGAAGGTGAAGAAGAAGAAGAAGAAGAAGAAGAAGATAATAATAAAGAAGAAAAAGGTGAAGAAGATGAAGAAAGTGAAGAAGAAGAAGAAGGCAAAGAAGAAAGAGAAGAAGAAGAAGAAGAAGAAGACAAAGAAGTGGAAGACCAAGAAAAACAATAAGAAGAAGAAAAAGTACTGAAAGTAGAAGAAGAAGATGAGTAGGAAGAAAAAGAAGATGATGACGAAGAAGAAGTGGAGGAAAAAGAGGTAGTAATAGGAGAAGAAGAAGAAGAGGAAAAAGTTGAAGTAGAAGAAGAAGAAGCAGACAAAGAAAAAGAAGAAGAAGAAGAAGAAGAAGAGGAAGAAGAAGAAGAAGTAGAAGATGACATAGAAGAAGATGAAGAGGAAGAAGATGAAGAAGTAGATGACGGTGAAGAAGAAGAAGAAGAAGAAGAAGAAAAAAGAGGGGGAGAAGAAGAAGAAGCCAAAGAAGAAAAAGACAAAAAACAACAATAAGAAGAAGAAGAATAAAAAGAAGGAGAAGAAGAAGAGGGAGTAGAAGAAGAAGAACAAGAAGATTTGAGGAAAAAGAAGAAGAATGAAAAGAGGAAGAGGAAGAAGAGAAATAAGAAGAAGAAGAAAAAGAAGCAGATGATGATGAAGTAAGGGAAGAAAAAGAAGAAGATAAAGAAGAAGAAGAAGAAGAGGATAACAAGGAAGAACAAGCCAAAGAAGAGGAAGAAGAAGAAGATGAAGAAGAGGAAGAAGAGGAAGAAGAAGTAGAAGAAGAAGACGAAGAAGAACAAGAAGGAGAAGGCGAAGAAAAAGATGAAGAAGGAGAAGAAAAAGAAGAAGAAAAAGAAGGAGGTGGAGCAGGAGGAGGAGGAGGAGAATAATAAGAGGAAGAGGAAGAAGAAGATGATGAAGAAGAAGAAGATAAGAAGAAGAAGAAGATGTAGAAGGCGAAGAAGAGGAAGAACATGGGGATGAAGAAAAGGAAGATGAAGATTAAGAAGAAGAAAAAGAACAAGAAGAAGAAGGAGAAGAAGAGGATTATTAAGAAGAAGAAGAAGAAGAAGTAGAAGAAAAATAAAAAGAAGAAAAAGAAGAATTAGAAGACGAATGAGAAGAAGAAG
>JAIUJO010001820.1:7500-10000 GCA_023846275.1 Vanilla planifolia | reverse complement strand
GAAGAAGGAGAGGAAGTATTTGAAGTAGAAGAAGAGAAAGAAGAAGAGGAAGAAGAAGAGGAAGAAGAAGAAGAAGACGAAGGAGAAGAGTAAGAAGAAAAGGAAGAAGAACAAGAAGTAGAGAAAGAAGTATAAGAAGAAAAAGAAGATGAAAAAGAAGATGAAGAAGAGGAGTAGGAAGAAGAAGAAGAGAAGGAAGAAGAAGAGGAGGAGGAGGAAGAAGAAGAAGAATAAGATGAAGAAGAACTAGAAGGAGGAGAAAAAGAAGAAGAAGAAAAAAATGAAGAAGAAGAAGAAGAGGAAGAGGAAGAGGAAGAAGAGGAAGTAGAAGAAGAAGTAAAGGAAGTAGAAGAAGAAGAATACGAGAAGAAGAAGGAGAAATAAAAGTGGAAGAAGAAGATGAAGAAGAAGTAATAGAAGAAGAAGAAGAAGAAGAAGAGGAAGATGAGGAGGTAGAAGAAGAAGAAGAAGAAGAAGAAAAAGTAGAAGAGTAAGAAGAAGAAGATGAAGAAGAAGAAGAAGACTATGACGATTAACGAGAAGATGTAGAAGACGAAAAACAAGAAAAAGAAAAAGAAGAAGAAGAAGAAGATGATGACGAAGAAGAAAAAGTAGAAGAAGAAGAGGGGATGGAAGTATTGGAGGAAGAGGAAGAAGTGGAGGAAGGAGAAGAAGATGAAGAAGAGGAAGAAGAAGAAGAAGAAGAAGAAGGAGAAAGAGGAGAAGAAGAAGAATTAGAAGAAGAAGAACAAGATGAAGAATAAGTAGGAGTGGAGGACGAAAAAGGGGAAGAAGTAGAAGAGCGAAAAGAAGAAGAAGAATAAGAACTAGAAGAAGAAGAAGAAGAAGAAGAAGAAGAAGAAAAATGCAGAAGAAGAAGAAGAAGAGGAAGAAGGGAAAGTAGTAGAAGAACAAGAAGAAGAAAAAGAAGGAGATGGTGAAGAGGAAGAAGAAGATAAACAAGAAGAAAAAGAAGTAGAAGAAGTAGAAGGAGAGGAAGATGAACAAGTAGAAGAGGAAGAAGATGAATAAGAAAATAAAAAAGAAGAAGAATATGAATAAGAAGAATAAGAAGAAGAAGAAGTGGAAGAAAAAGAATAAGAAGAAGAGGAAGAAGGAGAAGAGGAAGAAGATGAAGATGGAGAAGAAGAGGAGGAGTAGGTAGAAGAAGATGATGAAGAAGAAGATAAAGAATAGAGGAAGATGAAGAAGAAGAAGAGGAGGAGGAAGAAGAAGAAGAAGTCTAAGGAGAAGAAGAAGAAAAAGAAGAAGTACTAGTAGTAATAGAAGAAGAAGGAGAAGCAGAAGAAGAATTACAAGGTGAAGAAGAAGAAGAAGATGAAGAGCAAGTAGAAGAAGAAGAAGAAGAAGAAGATGGAGAAGAAGATGAAAAAAGAAGAAGAAGAGGAAGAAGAAGAAGAAGAAGAAGGAGAAGGAGAAGAAGAAGAAGAAGAAGAAGAAAATGAAGAAGAAGATGAAAATGAAGAAGAAGACGAAGAAAAAGAAGAAGAAGAGGAGATGTAAGAAGAAGAAAAGGAGGAGGAAGAAGTTGAGGAGGACGAAGAAGAAGAAGAAGATGAAGAAGAAGAAGAAGAATGAGAAGAAGAAGAAGAAGAAGAAGAAGAAGATGAGGAAGAGGAAGAAGAAGAAGAAGATGAAGAAGTGGAAGAAGAAGAAGAACAGGATGAAGAAAAAAATCAAAAAGAAGATGAAGTTGGAGAAGAGGAAGATGATGAAGAAGAAGAAGAACAAGAAGGAGAAGTAGAAGACAAAGAAGAAGAAGTTGATGATGAAGAAGAAGAAGTAGAACACTAAGAAGAAGAAGAAAAAGAAGAAGAAGATTACAAAGGCAAAGTAGTAGTAGAAGAAGAAGAACAACAAGAACAAAAACAAGAGGAAGAACGAGAGGAAGAAGAAGAGGAAGAAGAAATGGAAGTAGATAAAGAAGAAGAAGAAGATGAGGAGGAAGAGGATGAAGTAAAAAAACAAGGAAGAAGAAGAAAAATAAGAGGAGCTGGAAGAAGAAGAAGAAGATAAAGACGAACAAGAAGAAGAAGGAAAAGAAGAAGAAGAAGAAAAAGAAGTCGAAAAAGAAGAAGAAGAACGACAACAAAAAGAAGAAGAACATGAACAGGAAAGAGAGGAGGAGGATGAGGAGGAAGGAGAAGAAGAAGAAGAAGAAGAAGACGAAGAAGAAGAAGAAGATGTAGAAGGGGAAGAAGAAAAAGAAGACAGAAGAAGAAGAAGAAGAAAAAGATGAGGAAGAGGAAGAATAATAATAAGAAGAAGAAGAAAGAGAAGAGGAAGAAGAAGAAGAAATAGGAGAAGAAGAAAAAGAAGAAAAAGGAGAAGAAGAAGAATAAGGAGAAGGAGAAGAAGAAGAAGAAAGAGAAGGAGAAGAAAAAGAAGAAAAAAAAGAAGAAGAAGAAGAAGAGGTAAAAGAAGAAGTAGAAGAAGAAGGAGAAGAAGTAATACAAGTTGTAGGAGAAGAAGAAGAAAA
>JAIUJO010001750.1:167500-184182 GCA_023846275.1 Vanilla planifolia | reverse complement strand
AGGAGGAAGGAGGAAGGAAGAAGGAAGATGAAAGAAGGAAGGAGAAAGGAAGAAGGAAGAAGAAAGAAAGAAGAATAGAGAAGAAAGGAGAAAGAAGAAAGAAGAAGGAAGAAAGAATAAAGAAGGAAGAAGAAGAAGAAGAAGAAGAAGAAGAAGAAGAAGAAGAAGAAGAAGAAGAAGAAGAAGATGAAGAAGAAGAAGGAGAAAGAGAAGGAGAAGGAGGACAAGGAGAAGGAGGAGAAGGAGAAGGAGGGGAAGGAGAAGGAGATGGAGAAGGACATGGAGAAGGCAAGGAGAAGGAGTAGGAGAAGGAGAATAAGAAGGAGAAAGACAAAGAGAAGGAGAATGAAAAGAAGAAGAAAAACCTAAAGAAGAAGAAGAAGAAGAAGCAGTACAAATAGAAGAAGAAGAAGAAGAAGAGGAAGAGGAATAAGAAGAAAAAGAAAAGAAGGAGTAGAAGAAGTCAAAGAAGAAAAAGGAGAAGAAGAGGAAGAAGAAGATGAAGAAGAAGAAGAGGGATGCAAAGAAGGAGAAGAAAAAGACGAAGAAGAAAAAGAAGTTGAAGAAAAGAAGAAGAAGAAAAAGAAGAGGAGGAAGAAGAAGTAGAAGAAGTGAAAGATGAAGAAGAATAGGAAGAAGAGGAAGAAGAAATTGAGGAAGAAGAAGAAGAAGGGGAAGAAAAAGAAGATGAAGAAGAAGAAAAGGAGGAAGAAGAGGAACAAGAAGAGGAAGAAAAAGAAGAAGAAGTGGAAGAAGAGATGGGTTAAGGATTTTGGGTTAGGGTTTAGAGATTAAGGATTAAGGAGGAAGGGTTTAGGGATTATGTAATATAGATTACATATTAGGAATAGATGGATCGGGGATTAGAGATTAAGTATTAGAGATTAGAGGTTTGGGATTCAACGGGAAGCGATTGAGTGTTGGGTAATGAGGATTAGAGATTATAAATTAGTAATTAGGGATTATTGTTTAGAGATTAAGGATTATAGATTAAGGAGTAAGGATTAGAGAATAAGTAATAGGAATTAGGGATTAAGTATTAAAGATTAGGGATGAAAAGATTAATGATTAAGGATTGCATATTAGGCATTAATGCTTAGGGTATTAATTATTAAAGATTAAGGACTTAGGATTAGGGAATAGGAATTAGGGATTAGAGATTAGTGGTTAGGGATTTAGAACCAAGCTTTTGATATTAATGATTAAGGATTAGAGATTTGAGATTATGAATTGATGATTATGGATTAGGCATTAGAGATTAGAGATTAGGGATTATGGATTATAGAATAGGGATTAGGGATTAAAGATTATGAAGAATGAAGTAGAAGAAGATGAGGAGGAAACATAGGAAAAAGGAGAAGAAGAAGTAGAAGTAGAGGAAGAAGAAGAGGAAGAATAAAGAAGAAAGAAGAAATAAGAGAAAAGAAAGAAGAAAGAAGAAGGAAGAAAGAATAAGAAAGGCAAAAGAAAGAAGGAGCAAGGAAGAAGGAAGATGATTGAAAGAAGAAGAAAGAAGAAAGAAGAAAGGAGAAAGAAGAATGAAGATAGGGGAAAGAAGAAGAAGAAGACGAAATAGAAGAAGTAGAGGAAGCATGTGGACAAGGAGAAGGAGGAGAAGAAGGAGAAGGAGATGAAAAATGAGAAGGAGAAGAAGAAGGAGAAGAAAATGGTGAAAGAGAAGGTGAAGGAGAAAAAGGACAAGAGGAAGTTGAAAGAGAGGGAGAAGGAGAAGAAGAAGGAGAAGAAGAAGAAGAAGAAGAAGAAGAAGAAGAAGAAGAAGAAGAAATAGAAGAAGAAGAAGAAGAGAAGAAGAAAAAGAAGTAGAGGAGGTAGAAGAAGAGGAAGAAGAATTATAAGAAAAGAAGAAAATTGTGAAAAAGAAGGGGAAGAAGAAGAAGAAGAGGAGGAAGAAGTGGTAAAAATAGAAGACAATGAACAACAAGAAGAAGAGGAAGAAGAAGAAGAAGAAGAAGAGAAAGAAGAAGAAGAAGAAGAAGTGAGGAAGAAGAAGAAGAAGGGGAGGAGGAGGAAGAAGAAGAAGAAGAGGAGGAAGAAGTGGTAAAAATAGAAGACAATGAAGAAGAAGAAGAAGAAGAAGAAGTAGAAAAGAAAAAAGAAGAAGAAGAAGAAGAAGTAGAAGAAGAAGAAGAAGAAGAAGAAGAAGAAGAGGAAGGAGAAGAAGAAGAAGAAGAAGAAGAAGAAGAAGAGTAGTATGAGGTAAAAGAAAAAGAAGAAGATGAGGAAGAAGATGAAGAAGAAGAGGAAAAAAAAGAAGAAGAAGAAGAATAAGAAGAAGAAGAAGGGAATGAAAAAGATGAAAAATAAAAGAAAGAAAAGATGGATCAAGGATTAAGGATTTTGGGTTATGGATTAGGGATTAAGGTGGGAGGGGTATGGGATTAGATGGTAGGGATTAAGGATTAGGGATAATAGATTAGGGATTATCAATTAATATTTAGGATTTAGGGATTAAGGAATTGGAATAAGGGAGTAAGGATTAAGGAATAAGTAATAGGGATTTTGGATTAAGGATTATGGATAAGGGATTAAGGTTAAGGATTAAGGATGATGGGATTAATGGTTAGGGATTAAGAATTAAGCATTAAGTATTAAGGGATTAATTACTAAGGATTGGGGATTTTTGTTTTAGGATTACGAATTAAGGAATAAATATTAGGGATTAAGGATTAGAGATTAGTGATTAGGAATTCAAGATTAAAGATTATGTATTCAAGTTCAGGGATTAAAGATTAGAGATTAGGAATTGGATTAGGATTTGGGGTTTCAGATAATGGATTAGCAATTAGAGATTAAGGATTAAAGATTAGGGTTTAAGGATTAGAGAGATAAGTGATTAGAGATTAGGGATTAGGGGTTATAAATCATAGATTAGGGATCAGGTATTAGGAATTAAGATTTAGGGATTAGGAATTATGGATTAGATTATAAGGATTTAGGATTAAGCATTAGGGATTATGGATAGATTAAGGTTTAGGGATTAAGGATTTATGATTAGGAATTAAGGAGGGATTTATTAGGGATTACAAATTAGAGATTAGGTAAGGAGAGATTAAGGAGTGGGGATTAGAGAATAATGATTAAGGTCGCAAAGAAGAAGATGAAGAAGTTGAAGTAGAAGAAGAAGAAGAAGAAGAATAGGAATAAGAGTAGAAGAAGAACAAGGAGAAGAAGAAGTAGTAGAAGAAGAAGAAGAAGGAGAGGAAGAAGAATATGAATAAGAAAAAGAAGAAGAAGAAGAAGAAGAAGGAATGAAAAAGAACTAGAAGAAGAAAGAGAAGAAGAAGAAGAAGAAGAAGAAGAAGAAGAAGAAAAAGAAGAAGAAAATGAAGAAGAAGAAGAAGAAGAAGAGGAGGAGGAAGAAGAAGAAAAAGAAGTAAAAGAAGGAGAATAAAAAGTGTATGAAGAAGAAGGTTAAGAAGTAATAGAAGAAGAAGGGGAAGATGAAGAGCAAAAAGAAGAAGATGACGAAGAAGAAGAAGAAGATGAAGAAGTAGAAGAAGAAGAGCAGAAGAAAGAGAAGAAGAAGTTGAAGAAGAAGATTAAGAAGAATAAGAAGATGAACAAATAGAAGAAGAAAAAGTAGAAGAAGAATTACAAGAAGAAGAAGAAGATGAAGAAGAAGAAGTACTTGAAGAAGAAGAAGAAGAAATAGAAGAAAAAGAAGAAGAAGGAAGTGAATGTGGAGGAGGAGAAGAAGAAGAAGGAAAGAAGAAAAACAAATTGAGGAAGAAGAGATAGAAGAAGAAGATGAAGAAGAACAAGAACATCAAGAACAAGAAGAAAAAGAAGAAGTACAAGAAGAGGAAGAAGAAGAAGAAGAAGATGAAGACGTAGTAGAAGTAGAAGAACAAGAACAGGAAGATGAAGAAGAGGAGGAAGAAGAAGAATTAGGACAAGAACAAAAGAAGAAGAAAAATTAGAAAAAGAAGGAGAAAAAGAGGAAGATGAGGAAGAAGAGGAAGAAGAAGAAGACGAAGATGAGGAGAAGATGAAGAGTAAGAGGAAGAAGAAGAAAAAAAGAGGAGGAATAAGAAGTAGATAAAGAAGAAAAAGAAGAGATGGATTAAGGATTAGGGTTCAAGGCCAAGGTATTTGAGATTAGCGATTAAGGAATGAAGGATTAAAGATTACGTATATCAGAATATGGATTGAAGATTTAGAAGGGGAGGATTAAGAATTAGGGATTAGGGATTTTTGAGCTAGTAAGGGATGAGTTATTAGTGATTGGGTATTAAGGATTAGTGTTTAGGTATTAGAGATTAGGGAATAGAGATTAAGAATTAAAGGTAAAGGATTATGGATTAGGGATGGATATGTGATTAGGGATTAAGGATTATTTTTTAAGGAGGAGGAAGGAAGATGGAAAAAAGAAGAAAGAAGAAAAAAGAAGGAACAATGAAGAAGAAGAGTTGGAAGAAGAAGTAGAGGAAAAAGCATAAGAAGAAAAAGAAGAAGAAGAGGAAGAATAAAAGGAAAAATAAAGAAGAAGGAAGAAAGAAGAAGGAAGGAGAAAGGAAGAAAGATGAAGGAAGAAGGAAGAAGAAAGAAGCAAGAAGAAAGAAGAAAGAAAAAAGAAGAAAGAAGTAAGAAGAAGAAGAAGAAAAAGAAGGAGGCAGGGAAGGAGAAGTAAGACGAGGAGAAGGAGGAGGACAAAGACAAGGCGAAAGAGAAGGCGAAGGAGAAGGAGAAGGAGAAGGAGAAGGAGAAGAAGAAGGAGTAGGAGAAGGAGAAAGACAAAGAGAACGAGAAGGAGAAGAAGAAGGAGAAGGAGAAGAAGAAGAAGAAGAAGAAGAAAAAGAAGAAGAACGAGAACACGAAATAGAAGAAGAAGAAGAAGAAGAGCAAATGCAAGCAGAATAAGAAGAACAAGAAAGGAAAGAGAAGAAGAAGAAGTAGAAGAGGAAGAAGAAGATGAGAAAGTAGAAGAAGAAGAAGAAGAATAAGATGAAGAAGATGATGAAGAAGAAAAGCAAGAAGAAGAAGAAGAAGAAGAGGAAGCAGAAGAAGTTGTAGTAGTAGTAGTAGAAGAAGAAGAAGAAGAGGAAGATGTTGAAGAAGAGGTAAAAGAAGAAGAAGAAAATGAGAAAGAAGAAGAAGAAGAGGAAGAAGTTGAAGAAGAGGGAGAAGAAAATGAAGAAAAGGAAGAAGAAGAAGAAGAAAAGGAAGAACAAGAGGTATTAGAGATTAAGGAGTGAAGGATTAGAAATAAGGGATAAGGGAATAAAGATTTGGGATTAAAGGTTAGAGATTAACGATTAAGAATATAGAAGTTAAAGTTAGATATTAGACATTAGGGATTAGAGATTAGTAGTTTAGGATTCTAATTTGAGATTAAGTATTAGGGATTTGTGATTAATGATTAGAAAATTTGGTATTAGAGATTATAGATGA
Organism: Vanilla planifolia; assembly: GCA_023846275.1. Taxonomy (NCBI): domain Eukaryota; kingdom Viridiplantae; phylum Streptophyta; class Magnoliopsida; order Asparagales; family Orchidaceae; genus Vanilla; species Vanilla planifolia. The sequence goes on along the minus strand of JAIUJO010001750.1, from coordinate 178,770 downwards.
GGGATCATGAATCATAGATTAGATATTAAGGATTAGGGATTAGAGTTTAGAGATTAAAGATTAGGAATTAGATGTTAGGGATTAAAGATTAAGGATTAGAGATTAAGGATAGATTAGTGATTTGGGATTAAGGATTAGGGATTAGGGATTAAAGAGAAGGAAGTGGGTAGAAGGAAGATGGAAGAAAGAAGAAAGAAGAAGAAGAAGAGGAGGAAAAAGAAGAGGAGGAAGAAGAAGAGGAAGAAGTAGAGGAGGAATAAAGAAGGAATAAGGAAGAAGGAAGAATGATGAAGGAATAAGGATGTAGGAAGGAAGAAGAAAGATGGAAGAAAGAAAGAGTAAAGAAGAAGGAAGAAGGAAGAAGGAAGAAGAAAGAAGAAAGAAGAAAGAAGAAAGAAGAAAGAAGAAAGAAGAAAGAAGAAAGAAGAAAGAAGGAAGAAGAAGAAGAAGAAGAGGTTAAGAATTAAAGATTAAGGAATAAAGATTAGGGATGGATCAATGATTAGGGATTAAGGATTTGGGATTAAGGAGAAGGTGGAAGGAAGAAAGATTAAAGAAGAAAGAAGAAGAAAGAAGAAAAGAAGAGAAGGAAGAAGAAGGGGAAAAAGAAGAAAAAAAGATGAAGATGAACAAGAATAAGAAAATAAAGAAGATGAAAGAGTTAAGAAGAAGGAAGAAGGAAGAAGGAAGAAGGAAGGAGGAAGGAAGAAGGATGAAGGAAGAAGGAAGAAAAAAGAAGAAAGAGGAAAGAAAAAGAAGAAAAAAGGAAGAAGAAGAGCAATAAAAAGAAGAAGGAGAAGGAGAAGGAGAAGGAGGATGAGGAGGAGGAGGAGGAGGAGAAGGAGAAGGTCAAGGAGAAAAATAAGGCGAAGTAGATGGAGACAAAGAAGGAGAATGAGGAGTAAGGGTAGGGCAAGGAGAAGGAGAAGGAGAAAGAGAAAGACAAAAAGAAGGAGAAGGAGACGAGGAAGGGGAAGGAGAAGATAATGATGAAGAAGAAGAAGTAGTGGAAGACAAAATAAAAGAAGAAGATGAAGAAGAAGAAGAAGAAGAAGAAGAAAAAGAAGAGGAATATGATGAACAAGAAAACAAGAACGAGAAGAAGAAGAATAAGAAGAGGAAGAAAAAGATAAGGAAGAATAAGAAGAAGATGAAGAACAACAAGAAGAAGAGGAAGAAAAAGATGTGGAAGAAGAAGAAGAAGTAGGAAAATAAAAAAAGGAAGAAGAAGAAGAAGAAAAAGAAGAGGAATAAGAAGAAGTACAAGAAGAAGAGGAAGATGTGGAAGAAGAGCTAAAAGAAGAAGAAAATGACGAAGAAGAAGAAGATGAAGAAGAAAATAAAGAGGAGGAAGAAGAAAGAAGAAAATCAGGAAGAAGAGATGGATTAAAAATTATAGGTTAGGAGTTAAGGGTTTAGGATTTAAAAAGGATTAGAGATTAAGTAATGAAGGATTAGGGACTTCAGATTAGGGATAAGCGAATAGGGATTTATGATTACAGATTACAGATTAGTGATTAAGGATGTAGGTCTTAGCATTAGATATTAGAGATTAATGAATTGGGATTACTATGAGATTAAGGATTATGGAATAAGGATGAAGGCTTAAGGATTAAGGATTTCTGATTAAGGATTAGGGATTAGGGATTAGGGATTAGAGATTAGAGATTAAGGATTATAGATTAGGGATAAGGGATTAAGGATTAGGTATATGGGATTAGAGTTTAGGGATTAGCGGTTAGGGAATAGAGGTTAGGGATTAAAGAATAAATATTACAGATTAGGGATGGATTAGAAATTAAGGATTAAAACTAGGGATTAGGGATTGGGGATTAATAGGAAGGAAGAAGGTAGAAGAAAGATGGAGGAAAGAAGAAAGAAGAAAGAAGAAGAAAGAAAGAAAGAAGAAGAGGAGGAAAAAGAAGAGGAGGAGGAGGAAGAAGAAGAAGAGGAGGAAGAAGAAGAGGAAGAATAAAGTAGAAGGAAGAAAGAAGAAAGGAGGAAAGAAGAAGGAAGACAAAAGAAAGAAAGAGGAAAGAAGAAGGAAGAAGGAAGAAGTAAAAAAGAAGAAAGAAGAAAGAAGAAAGAAGGAAGAAGAAGAAGAATAAGGTGAAAAAGAAATAGAAGGAGGATGAGGAGAAGGAGAAGAAGGAAGAGGAGAATGAGTGGGAGAAGGAAATGGTGAAGGAGAAGGAGAAAGAGGAGTAGTAGAAGGAGAAGGAGAAGGTGAAGGAAAAGGAGAAAGATAAAGAGAAGGCAAAGAAGATGAAAAAGGAAAAGCTGAAGAAGAAGAAGAAGAAGAAGAAATAGAAGAAGAAGAAGAAGAAGTGGAAGAAGAAGAAGAGGAAGATGAAGAGGAATAAGAAGAAGAGTAAGTGGAGGAAGAAGAAGAGGAAGAAAATGAAGAAGAAGAAGAAAAAGAGGAAGATGAAGAGGACGAAGAAGAAGAAGAAGAACAAAAAAAGAAGTTGAAAAAGAAGAAGAAGGAGAAGAGGAAGAAAAAGAAGAAGAAGAGAAAGAAGAAGAAGAAGAGGATGAGACAGATATGAAAGAAGAAGAAGGAAAAGAAGAAGAAGAAGAAAATGAGTAGGAAGAAGGAGAACAAGAAGAAGCAGAAGAGGAGGAGGAAGCAGAAGAGGAAGCAAAAAGAAGAAAAGGAAGAAGAGATGGATGAGGCATTAGGGCTTAGGGTTAGGTGTTATGGATTAGTGATTAAGGAGGGAAGGATTAAGGATTAGAGATTAGGTATTTGGGATTAGGGAATTTGATTAAGGAGGAAGCGATTAGGTAATAGGTAATAGGGATTAGGGATTAAGTATTTTGGATTAGGAATTAAGGATTAGGGACAAGGGATTAAGGGTTATGGATTAGGGAGTAGGGATTAGGGAATAAGTAATAGGAATTAGAGATTAAGGATTAAGAATTATGAATTATGATGAAGGGATTAATGATTAAGGATTATAGATTAGGGATTAAAGAATATTGGATTAATGTTTAAAGATTAAGGATTTAGGATTGTGGATTATGAATTAGAGAATAGGTGTTAGGGATTAGAGATTACTAATTAGGGATTAAAAGTTAGGTATTAGAGGTTAGAGATTAAAGATTTGAGATTATTGATTAATGATTAAAGATTGAGGATTAAAGATTAGGGATTAGAGATTAGGGATTATGGATTATAGATTAGGGATTAGTGATTCAAAAGCACGAAGAAGAAGAAGAAGAGGCAGAAGAAGAAGAAGAAGAAGAAGAAGAAGAAGAATAAGAGGAAGAAAAAAAGAAAGAAGAAAGAAGAAAGGAGGAAAAAATTAGAAAGAAGGAAGAAGGAAGAAGGAAGAAGGAAGAAGGAAGGAGGAAGGAAGAAGGAAGAAGGAAGAAGAAACAAGAAAGAAGAAAGAAGAGAAAGAAGAAAGAAGAAGGAAGTAGAAGAAGAAGAAGAAGAAAAGGAAGAGAAGTGGAAGGATGAGGACAAAGAGAAGGAGGAGGTCAAGGAGAAGGAGGTGATGAGCAAGAAGGAGAAGGAGAAGGAGATGAAGCAAGAGAAGGAGATGGAGTAGGAGAAGGAGAAGGAGAAAAAGTAGGAGAAGGTGAAAGATAAAGGGGAGGAGGAGGAGAAGAAGAAGAAGAAGAAGAAGAAGAAGAAGAAGAAGAAGAAGAAGAATAAAAAAGGAGAAGAAGAGGAGGAAGAAGAAGAGGAAGAAAAAGAACAAGAAAAAAAGAAAATAGAGAAAAAGAAGAAGGGAAAGAAGAAGAGCGGGAAGAAGAGGAAGAAGAATAAGAAGAATAAGAAGAAGAGGAATATGAGAAAGATCAGGAAGAAGAAGAAGAGGAATATGAGGTAGATGAAGAACAAGAAGATTAAGTAGAAGAAAAAGAAGTGGAAGAAGAAGAAGAAAAGGATTAGGGTTTAGAGATTATGATGGAAGGGATATGGGATTAGGTTTTAAGGATTAATGGTTTGGGATTAGAGATTAGGGATTAAGGATTATCAATTAGGAATAAGGGTTTAGGGATTAAGGTCTTAGAATTAGGGAGTAAGAATTAAGGAATAAGTTATAAAAATTAACGATTAATACTGAAGGGGTTAATGATTAGGGATTATTGATTAATGATTAAGGATTAAGGGATTAATTTTTAAGGATAAAGGATTTGATATTTAGGATTAGGGATTGCAAATTAAAGAATAGAGATTAAGGAATAAGGATTAAAGATCAATGATTAGGGATTTGAGATGTAAGATTATTTATTAGGGATTATAAGTTAAGCAATTAGGATTATAATCAGGGATTATAGATTAGGGATTAGGAGCTAAGTATTAATGTTTAGAGATTAAGGATTATGGATTATGGATTATCGATTATAGATTAAGAATTAGAGATTGGGGATCAGGTATTAGAGATAATGGTTTAGGGATCAGAGGTTAGGGATTAAGTATTAAGTATTAAGGATTAGGGATTAGGAATTAGAGATTAGAGATTAGGAAAAAATGGACCAAAGATTATACATTAAAGATTAGTGATTAGTGTTTAGGTGGGGAGGAATTAAGGTGTAGGGATTAAGGAATAAAGAATAAGTATTACAAAGTAGAACAAGGAGGAGAAGAAGAAGAAGAGGAAGAAGAAACAAGTATAAGAAGAACAAGAAGAAGATCAAGAAGAAGTTGAATAAGAAGAAAAAGAAGAAGAAGAAGAAGAAGGAGAGGAGAAGAAAAAGGAGAAAGAGGAGGAGGAGAAGAAGAAGAAAAAGAAGAAGAAGAAGAAGAAGGAGAAATAGTAGAAGAAGTGAAAGAAGAAGAGGAAGAAGAAGAAGAAGAAGAAGAAGAAGAAAAAAAAGAAGAGGAAGAAAAGAAGAAGTAGAAGAATACGAGAATAACAGGAAGAAGAAGAAGAAGAAGAAGAAAAAGAAGAAGTAGAAGTAGAAGAAGATGAAGCAGAAATAAAAGAAAAAAGTAGTACAAGAAGAAGAAAATGAAGAAGTAAAAGAAGAAGAAGAAGAAGAAAAAGAAGAAAAAGAAGGAGAAGAAGAAGAAGAAGAAAATGAAGAAGAAGTAGATGATGAAAAAGAACCTGAAGAGGAAGAAGAACAACAAGAATATAAAGGATTCGGGATTTGGGCTTATAGAGTAAAGATTAAAGATTAGGGCTTTGGGATCTGAAATTAAGGAAGGAGAGATTAGGGATTATAGATTAAGAATTAGGGATTAGTGATGAGGGGGATCAGTGATTAAGGATTAAGTAAAAGGAGGAGGAGGAGGAGGAGAAGAAGAAGAAGAAGAAGAACAAAGAAAGAAGAAGAAAAAAAGAAGAACAAAGAAGAAGAAACAAGATGAAAGAAGAAAGGGGAAAGAAGAAAGAAGAAATAGGAAAAAAGAAAGAAGGAAGAAGGTGAAAGGAAGAAGGAAGAAAAAGAAGAAAGAAGGTAGAAGGAATAAAGAATAAGGAAGAAGAAAGAAGGAATGGGAATAGAAGATTGAAGAAGGAAGAAAAAATAAGAAAGAAGAAAGTAGAAATAAGAAGGAAGAAGAAGCAAGATGATGAAGTGGAAGGAGAAGAAGAAGAAGAAGAAGAAGAAGAAGAAGAAGAAGAAGAATAAGAAGAGGAAGAAGAAGAAGAAGAAGAAGATGATGATGATGATGATGAAGAAGGAGAAGAAGAAGAAGAAGAAGCAGAAGAAGAAGAAGAAGAAGAAGAATTGGAAGAAGAGGAAAAAGAGGAAGAAGAAGAGGAAGAAGGGGAAGAAGAAGAAGATGAAGAAGAAGAAGAAGAAGAAGAAGAAGAAGAGAAAGAAGAAGTAAAAGAAGAGGAAGAAGAAGAAGAGGAAGAAGGAGAGGAAGAAGAGCCATAAGAGTAAGGGGAAGAAGTGGTAAAAGAGGAGGAAGAAGACAAAGAAAAAGAAGAATAAGAGAAAGAAGAAGAAAATGAAGAAGTGCAAGAAGAAGAGGAAGAAGATGATGATGACGATGATGAAGAAGAAGAGGATGATGAAGAAGAAGAAGAAGTAGGGGAAGAAAGGATGAAGATGAGGAAAAAGAAAAAGAAGAAGAAGAAGAATAAGAGAAGAAGAAGAAGAAGAAGTTATAGTAGAAGAAGAAGAAAAAGAAGAAAAGAGGAAGAAAAAGAACAAGAAGATGAAGAAGAAGAGGAGGAGGAGGAGGAAAAGGAGGAGGAAGAAGAAGAGGAATAAAGGAGAAGAAAAAGAAGGAGAAGAGAAAGAAGCAGAAGAAGATGAGGAAGAAGAAATAGTAGAAGAAGAAGCTAAAGGAGCAGAAGTAGATGATGAAGAAGAGGAAGAAGAAGAGGAAAAAGAAGAGGAAAAAATAGAAGAAAAAGTAGAAAAAAAGTAGTAGAAGAAGAAGAAGAAGAAGAAGGAGAATAAGAAGATGAAATAGATGAAGAGAATAAGAAGAAGAATATGATGATGTGGAAGAAGAAGAAGTGGAAGAGAAGACGGAGAGGAGAAAAATAAGAAGAAGAAGGATGAGGAAAATGAGAAGATGTCGAAAAAGAAGAAGAGAAAGATGAAGGAGAAGTAGAAGAAGTGGAAGAAGAAGAAGAAAAAGAGGAAAAGGAAGAAGAAGAAGAAGAAGAAGAGGAAGAAGAAGAAGAAGAATAAGAGAAGAAGAAGAAGAAGAAGAAGAAGAAGAAGAAGATGATGATGATGAATAGGAAGAAGAAGAAGAAGAAGAAGAAGAAGTAGAAGATGAAGAGGAAGAAGAAGAAGAAGAAGAATAAGAGAAGATGATGATGAAGAAGAGGAAGAAGATGAAGAAGAGGAAAAAGAAGAAGAATTAGAAATAGAATTAGAAGAAGAAGAAGAATGAAATGAAGGAAAAGAATGAAATGAAGAAAAAGTAGTAGTAGAAGAAGAAGAAGAAGAAAAAGATGTACAAGGAGAAGAAGAAGCAAAGATTTGGTATTATGCATTTATGATTAAGGATTATGGAGAGATTAGGGATTTAGGATTTAGGATTAGAGATTCGTGATTATGATTTAGGGGTTAGGAATTTGCGATTTGGGAATAGAGATTAGAGTTAGGGTTTATGAAATCGGGATAAGAGATTATGGATTAGGGCTTAGGGAATGGGGGTTTATGGATTAAAAATTAAGGATTAAGAATTAGGGATTAGAAATGAAGGGATTATGGAATACGGATTATGGATTAGGGATTAAGGGACAAGTATTAAGGATTAGGGATTAAACAATAGGGATTAAAGATAAAGGATTTAGGATTAAAGATTAGAGATTAGGAATTAGGGATTAAGGATAAGGGATTTAAGATTAAGGATTATAGATTAGAAATTATGAGAATAGGTATTTATAATTGAGGATTATGGATAAGAGATTAAGGATTAGGGATTAATGGTTAAAGATTAGGAATTAAGGGTTAGGGATTATAGATTAAGGATTATGGTTTAACAGTTAGAGACTAGGGTTTAGGGATTAATGATTAAAGAATAATGATTAGGGATAGATTAGGTATTAGGGATTAGGGATTTTGGCTTACAGAGTGGGGATTAAAGCTGAGGGATCTAGAATTAAGGAGGGGGGATTACGGATTATAGATTTGAGAATAAGGATTAGCAAAGAAGAGATTAAGAGATTAAGGATTAGGAATAGGAAGGAGAAAAATAAGAAGAAAAGAAAAAAGAAAGAAGAAGAAAGAAGGAAGAAGAAGGAAGTTGAAAGAAGAAAAAGGAAATAAGAAAGAAGAAAGAAGAAGGAAGAAGGAAAATGGAACAAGGAAGAAACAAGAAGGAAGAAAAAAAAAGGAATAAGGAAGAAGAAATAAGAAAGAAGAAAGAAGAAAAAAGAAAGAAGAAACTAGAAGAAAGAAGAAGAAGAAGAAGAAGAAGAAGAATAAGAAGAAGAAGAAGGAGGAGGAGGAGGAGGAGGAGGAGGAAGAAGAAGAAGAAGAAGAAGAAGAAAAGGAAGAAGAAGAAGAAGAAGAAGAAGGTCAAGGAGTAAAAGAAGAAGAAGAAGAGGAAGAAGATGATGATAATGAGGAAAGAGAAGAAAAAGAAGAATAAGAAGAGCAAGAAGATGAAGAAGAAGAAGAAGATGATGATGATGATGATCAACATGAAGAAGAAGAAGAAAAAAGAAGAATAAGAGGAAAAAGAAGAAGTACACGACGAAGAAGAAGAAGAAGAAGAAGAGGAAAAAGAAGTAGAAGAGGAAGAAGAAGGAGAAAAACAAGAGAAGTAAGAAGAAGAAGACGACGACACGATGACGTAGAAGAAGAAGAAGAGGAAAAAGAAGCAAAAGAAGAGGAAGGAGAAGAAGAGGAAGAGGAAGAAGAAGTAGAAGAAGTGCCAAAAGAAGAAGAGGAAGAAGTGGAAAAAGAGGAGGAGGAGGAAGAAAAAGAAGAAGAAGAAGAAGAGGAAGAAAGAAGTGGAAGAAGAAGAAGAAGAAGAGGAAGAAAAAGAAAAGGAAGAAGAGGAAGAAGTAGTGGAAGAAGTAAAAGACAAAGAAGAAGAAGAAGAAGAAGAAGAAGATGATGATGATGAAGAAGAAGAAGAAAAAAAAACAACAAGAAGAGGAAGTAGGAGAAGAAAAAGATGAAGAAGTGGAAAAATAAAAGGAAGAAGAAGAAGAAGAAGAAGAAGAGAAAAGAAGAAGAAGGTCATGATGTAGAAGAAGAGGTAGAAGAAGAAGAAGAAGAAGAAGAAGAAGAGGAAGAGGAAGAAAAAGAAGAAGAAGAAGAGGAAGAGGAAGAAAAAGAAGAAGAAGAAGTGGAGGAATTAAGGAGAAGTAAAAGAAGAAGCTAAAGGAGATAAAGAAGAAGAAGAAGAAGAAGAAGTGAAAAAAGAAGAAGAAATGGTAGTAGTAGTACGAGAAGATGAAGAAGAACAAGAATTAGAAGATGATGTAGAAGAAGACGAAGAAAAAGTAGAAAAAGAAGAAGAGAAAAAGAAGAAGAAGAAGAAGAAGAGGAGGAGGAGGAAGAGGAAGAAGAAGAGCAAGAAGAAGAAGTGCTAGAAGAAAAAGAAATGCTAGAAGAAGAAGAATAAGAGGATGAAGAAGAGGAAGCAGAAGAAGAAGAAGCAAAAAAGAAAGAAGAAAAAGAAAAAGGGGAAGAAGTAGAAGAAAAGGAAGAAAACGAAGAGTTAGAAGAAGTAAGAGAAGAGGATGAAGAAGAAGAAGAAGAAAACGAAGATGACGAAGGAGGAGAAGAAGAAAAAGAAGAAGAAGAAGAAGAAGTAGAAGAAGAAGAAAAATAAGAAGAAGAGGAAGACGAGGAAGAAGCAGACAAAGAAATAGAAGAAGAAGAAGAAGAAGAGGAAGAAAAAGAAGCAAAAGAAGAGGATGAAAAAGAAGAAGAAGAAGAAGAAAAACCAGAATATGAGAGAAGAAGAAGAAGATGGTGACGAAGAAGAGGAGAAAGTAAAAAAAGAAGAAAAAGAAGAATAAGAAGTGGAAGTGTTAGAAGAGGAAGAAGTAGAAGTGTAGGAGCAAGAAGAAGAAGAGCCAGAAGAAGAAGTGGAAGAGGTCAAAAACAGGAGGAGAACGAAGAAGAAGAAGAAGAAGAAGAAGAAGAAGAGATAGAAAGAAGAGGAAGAAGAAGAAGAAGAGGAAGAAGAAGAAAATGAAGAAGAAGCAGAAGACAGAGAAGAAGAAGAAGAAGAAAAAGAAGAAGAGGATGATGAAGAAGAAGAAGAAGTAGGAGAAGAAAAAGATGAAGAAGAGGAAAAAGAAGAAGAAGAAGAAGAAGAAGAAGAGAAGAGGAAGAAGAAGAAGAAGAAGAAGAAGAGAAGAGGAAGAAGAAGAAGAAGAAGAAGAAGAAGAAGTAAATGAAGAAGAAGAAGATGATGAAGAACAGCAAGAAAAAGAAGAGGAGTAAGAAAAGGAAGATGTTGAAGAAGAAGAAGAAGAAAAAGACAAAGAGGAAGAAAAAGAAAAAGAAGAGGAAGAAGAAGAAGAGGAAGAAGATGAGGAAGTAGACCTAGAAGAAAAAGAAGAAGAGGAAGAAAAGGAAGAAATAGAAGATTAAAATAAATAAGAAGAACAAGAAGAAGAAGAAGATGATGATGATGAAGAAGAAGAAGGAGAAGAAAATGATGAAGAAGAGGAAAAAGATAAAGAAGAAGAAGAAGAGAAGAAGAAGAAGAAGAAGAAGAAGAAGAGGAGGAGGAAGAGGGAGAAGACGAATAAGTAGAAGAAAAGGACTTAAGGAGAAAAAGAAGAAGAAAAACAGAAATAACAAGAAGAAGAAGTAGAAAAAGAAGAGGAAAAGGTAGTAGTAGCAGTAGTGGAAGAAGAAGAAGAAGAAGAAGAATTAATAGAAGTTGAAGAAGAGAAAGAATAAGAAGAAAAAAAAGAAGAGAAGAAGAAGAAGAAGAAGAAGATGATGATGATGAAGAAAAGGAAGAAGATGAAGTGGAAGAAGAAGAAGAGGAAGAGCAAAAAGAAGAAGTGGTAGAAGAAGAAGAAGAAGAGCATGAAGAAGGGGAAGCACAAGAAGAAAAATAAAAAGAAGAAGACGAAGAAGAACAGGAAGAAGAAGAACAACATGAAGAAGTTGAAAAGGAAGAAGAAGAAGAAGAAGAGGAAGAAGGGGAAGAAGTAGAAGAAGAAGAAGAAGAAGAAGAAGAAGAAGAAGAATAAGAGATAGAAAAAGAAGTGGGAGAGGAGGAATAAGAAGAAGAAGAAGAAGAAGAAGAAGAAGATTAAGAAGAAGAAGAAGAAGATGATGATGATGACAAAGAAGAAGAAGAAGAAGAAATAGACAAAGAAGAAAAGGAAAAAGAAGAAGAAGAGAGAGAAGAAATAGAAGATAAGGAAGAAGAAGAAGAAGCAGACAAAGAAATAAAAGAGGAGGAGGAGGAGGAAGAAGAAGAAGAAGAAGAAGAAGAAGAAGAAGAGATAGAAGAAGCAATAGAAGAGGATGATGAAGAAGAAGAAAACAAGAATAAGAACAAGAAGAAGAAGAAGAAGAAGATGATGATGATGAAGAAGAAGAAGTAGAAGAAAAAGATGAACAAGAAGAAGAAGAAGAAGAAGAAGAAGAAGAAAAAGAAGAAGAGTGAGAAGAGGAAGAAAAGGAAGAAGAAGAGGAAAGATAGAAAGAAGAAGAAGAGGAAGAAGATCAAGAAGTTGATGGAGAAGAAGAAGAGGAAGACGAAGAAGAAGAAGATGAAGAAGAAGCAAATGAAGAGGAAAAAGAAGTAGTGGAGGAAGAAGAAGGAGAGCTAGAAGAAGAAGAGGAAGAAGTGGAAAAAGAAGCAGAATAAGTAGAAGACAAAGAAGAAGAAGAAGAAGAAGAAGAAGAAA
>JAIUJO010001750.1:155000-160000 GCA_023846275.1 Vanilla planifolia | reverse complement strand
TTCCTCTTCTTCTACTTCTTCTTCTTCTACCTTTTCCTCTTCTTTTTCCTCTTCTTCTTCTTCTTCGTTTTCTTCTCGTTCTTTTCATTCATCTTTTCTTCTTATTCTTCTTCATCTTTTTCCACATCTTATTCTTCTTGTTCTTTTTCTTCTTCTTCTTCTTCTTCTTTTTCTTCTTCTTTGTCCTCGTGTTCATATTTTTGTTGTTTTTCTTATTCTTCCTCTTCTTCTTCTTTTTCTTCTTCTTCTTCTTCTTCTTCTTCTTCTTCTTCTCCTTCTCCTACTTCTTCTCCTCCTCCTTCTTCTTCTTCATCATCATCATCATCTTCTTCTTCTTTTTCTTCTCGTTCTTCTTCGTAATCTTTAATCCTTATTCCCTAATCCTTGATCTAATGCATAATTGGTCTGTCCCTAATCCCTAATCAATAATCCTCAAACTTTAATCCTTAATCCATCCTTTATCCATAGTTTCTAATCATTAATCTCTAATCTCAAATCCGTAATCTCTAAACCCAAAACTCTTATCCCTAGTACTTAATCTCTAATCCTTAATTTTTAATCCAATCCCTAAACCTTAAACACTAATCCCTAATCTCTAATCCTAATTCCTTAATCTTTAATCTGTAATCTGTAATCTTTAATTGTAATTATAATCACTTAATCTCTTATCCTTAATCCTTATCTCAAATTCTTAATCTTGAATCCAAAATCCTCAATCACTAATCTCTAATCCTTAATCCCTAATCTCAATTTGCATAATTTGTAATCCGTAATCTTTAATACCTAACCTACAATCCTTAGTAACTAATCCCTTAATCCATAATCCTTAACCTGTAATCATTAATCCCTAAATTCCTATTCCCCAATCCTTAATCCTTAATCCCTAATCTCTATTATTTATTCCTTAATGTCTACTCTTTAATCCTTTATCTTAAACCTCTAAACCTTAATCCTTTAGTGCTAATCCATAATCTCTAATCCCAAATCCTTAATCACTAATCTGTAACCCCTAATCTCTAACACCTAATCCTTAATCCCTAACCCCTAATCCTTAATTGCTAATCCATATTTTCTTCCCCATCCTCTCCTTCTTCCTCTTGTTCTTTCTCTTCTTTTTCTTCTTTCTCATCTCTTCTTCTTTTTCTTCTTTCTCTTTCTCTTCTTCCTCTTCTTCTTCTTGTTCATCTTCTTCTTCTTCCTTTTCTTCTTCTTCTACCTCCTCCTCTTCCTCTCATTCTCCTTCTTCCTCTTCTTCTTCTTCCTCTTATTCTTCTTCTTATTCTTCTTCGTCGTCTTCTTCTTCTTCTATTGCTTCTTCTTCTCCCTCTTTTTCTTCTTCTTCTTCTTCCTCTTCCTCTTCTTCTTCAACTTCTTCTTCTTCTTCAACTTCTCCTTCTTCTTCTTCTTAGTCTTCTTCTGGTTCTTCTTCTCCCTATTCCATAATCCCTAATTGCTAATCCTTAATCCATCTCTTCTTCCTCTTTATCTTCTTCTTCTTCTTCCTCTTATTCTTCTTCTTCTTTTTCCTCACCATTTACTACTTATTTTTCCTCATCTTCCACATCTTCCTCTTATCCTTTTTGTTCTTCTTCTTCTTCATCTTCTTCTTCTTCCTCATCTACTTCTACTTCTTTTTCATCTTCTTCATCTTCTTCTACTTCTTCTCCTCCTTCTTCTTCTTCTTTTTCTTCTTCTTCTACATTTTCCTCTTCTTCTTCTTCTTCTTTGCCTTCCTCTTGTTCTTCATCCCTTTCATCTACTTCTTTTTCTCCTTCTTTTTTTTATTCTTTTTGTTCCTCTTTTTCTTCTTCTACTACTACTTCAACTTCTTCTTTTTGTTCTTCTTTTTCTTGTTCTTCTTCTTTTTCTTCTTCTTATTTTATTGCTTCTTCTTCTTCTTTTCCTCCTCCTCCTCCTCGTCCTCCTCCTCCTCCTTCTTCTTCTACTTCTTCTTTATCTTCTCTTTGTCCTTCTTCTCCTTCTCTTTCTACTTCTCTGTCTGCTTCTCCTTATCCTTCTCCTCCTCCCTCTCTTTCTCGTTCTCCATTTCTTTTTTCGTCTTTTCCAGGTCCTCCTTCTCCTTCTCCTTCTTCTTCTTCCTTTTCTTCTTCTCCTTCTCCATCTTCTTCTCCTTCTTCCTCCTCTTCTTCCTCTACTTCTTGTCTTCTTCTTTTTTATCTTCTTCTTCATCTTCTTCTTCCTCCTCTACTTCTTTTGAATCTACTTCTTCCTCTTCTTTTTCATCTTCTTCTTCTTCTTCTTCTTCTTGTCCTCTATCTTCTTCTTGTACTACTTCTTCTACTTATCCTTCATACTTTTCTCCTTTTTCTTCTTCTTCTTCTTTGTCATTTTCTTCTTCTTATTCTTATTCTTCGTCCTCTTCTGTTTCCTGTTGTTCTACTTCTTCTTCTTCTTCTTCTTTTTCTTTTTCATCTTCTCCTTCTTCCCCTTCTTCTTCTTCTTCTACTTCTCCTTCTCCTTCTTCTTCTTCTTCTTCTTATTTGCCTTCTTCTTCTTCTTCTTTGTCTTCTTCTTCTCGTTATTCTTCGTAATCCTTAATAATTATCCCTTAATCCCTAATCTATAATGCCTAATCCATCTCTCCTGAATCCCTAATCTCTAATCCACAAACCTTAGTCACTAATCCATCCTTAATCTATAATTTCTAATCTTTAATCCCCAATCTCTAATCTCTAAACCCTAATCCTTAATACTTAATACCATATCCTTAATCCATAATTTATAATCAATAGTCCCTAATCCTTAATCATAATCCCTAATCTCTAATTCTTAATCCTTAATCCTTAATCCATATCATAATTATATTCACTTAATCTCTTATCATAATCCTTAATCTCTAATTCCTAATCCTTAACCTCAAATCCTTAATCACCAATCTCTTATCCTTAGTCCCTAATCTTAATTACCTAATTTGCAATCCTTAATCCTTAATATCTCACCAACAATCCTTTGTAATTAATCCTTTAATCTATAATCCCAAATCCCTAATCCTTAATCCATAATCCCTATAACTTATTCCATAATTTCTAAACCTTAATCCTTATTTACTAATCCATAATCTCCAATCCCTAATCCTTAATCCCTAATACCTAATCCTTAATCCCTAACGCCTAATCCTTAACCACTAATCCCTTATACATCTTTTCTTTCCCTTCTTCTTAATCTTTTTCTCTTCTTCTTCCTCTTCTTCATCTTGTTCTTCTTTCTCATCTTCTTCTTTCTCCTCTTTTTCTTCTTTTTCTTCTTCTTCTTCTTCCTCACCTTCCTCTTCTTCTTATTATTCTTCTTCTTCTTCCTCTTCCTCTTCTTCTTCTTCTTCATCTTCCTCTTCTTCTTCTTCCTTTTCTTCTTCTTCTTTTTCCTCTTGTTATTCTTCTTCATCATCTTCTTCTTCTTCTTCTTCTTCTTCTTCTTCTTCTTCTTCTGCTACTTCTTCTTCCGCTCCTGCTTCTTCTTTTTTATCTTTTCTTATTCTTCTTTTTTTTCTTACTCATTTTCCTCTTCTACTTCTTTCTGTTCTTCTACTTCTTCTTCTTCTTCTTCTTCTTCTTCTCCTTCTTCTTCTTCTTCTTCTCCCTCTTCTTCTTCTTTATCTTCTTCTTCATCCCCTTCTTCTTCTAGTTCTTTTTCTTCGTCTTTTTCTTCTTAAACTTCTTCTTCTACTCTTATTCTTCTACTTCTTGCTCTTATTCTTCTTTGTCTCATCCATAACCTATAATCCCTAATCCATCTCTTCTTCCTCTTCCTTTTCTTCTTCTTCCTTTGCTTCTTCTTCTTCCTCTTCTTCTTCTTCTTCCTCATCTTCTTCCTCTTCTTGTTCCACTTCTTCATCATCTTCCTCTTCTTCCTTCTCTTCTTCTTCATCTTCTTCCTCTTCGCCTTCTTCTTCTTCATCATTTTCTTCTTCGTCTTCTTCTTCCTGTTCTTTTTCTTCTTCATCTTCGTCTTCTTCTTTTCTTCTTCTTCTTCTTCTTCTTTTCTTCTTCTTCTTCTTCTATTTCCTCTTCTTCTTCATCACTTTTTTCTTCTTCTTTTTCTCATTCTTTGTTTCTTGTTATTCATTTCTTCTTGTTCTTCCCATTCTTCTTATTTTTCTTCTTGTTCTTCTAGTTTTTCTTATTCTTCTTCTTCTATTTCTTCTTCTTCTTTTTCTTCTTCTTCTTCTTCTTCTTCTACTTCTTCTTATTCTTCTTCTTCTTGTCATCCTCCTTCTTCTTCCTCTTCTCCTTCTCCTTCTCCTTATTTTTCTCCTTCTCTTTCTCCTTCTGCCTCTTCTTCTCCTTCTACATTACCATCTTCTCATTTTCCTTCTCCATCTCCTTCTCGTTCTCCCTCCTCTCCTCCTTCTACTGCTTCTCCTTCTTCGTCTCCTTGTTGTTCTTCTTCTTGTTATACACTTTCTTGTTCTTCTTTTTTCTTCTTCGTAATCCTTAATCCTTATTCCTTATTCTCTACTCCTTAATTCGTCCCTCCCTAATCTCTAATCTCTAATCCTTAATCTCTAGAGCTTAATCCATCCCTCCCTAATCCCTAACCAACCCTTAACCAAAAATTCCTAGTCCTTAATCCCTAGTCTCTAATCCCTAAACTCTAATCTCTAATACATAATCCCTAATCCATAATCCTTAATCTATAATCCATATTCTCTAATCCCTAATATCAAATCATTAATCCTTATTCCCTAATCTATAATAGGTAATCCTAATTATAATCGCTTAATCTTTAGTCCTTAATCCCAAATCTCTATCCCTAATCCTGAATCTCGAATCCTTGATAACTAATCTCTAATCCTTAAATCTTAATCTCAATTTCGTAATCTGTTATCCCTAATCCTTAATACCTAATCGATAATCCTTAGTAACTATTCCCTTAATCATTAATATTTAATACCTTATCTTGAATAATTAATCCCTTAATCCTTAATCCCAAATCTCTAATCCTTAATCCCTATTATTTATTCATTAATCCCTTCTCCTTAA
>JAIUJO010001750.1:80000-150000 GCA_023846275.1 Vanilla planifolia | reverse complement strand
TCCTCTTCTTCTTCTTGTTCTTCTTCTTCTTCCTCCTTCTTCTTCTTTTTCTTCTTCTTCCTCTTGCTCTCATTCTTCTTCTTCCTCTTCTTCTTCTTCTTCTTATTCCTCTTCTTATTCTTCTTCATCTTCTTCTTCTTCTTCTACTACTTCTTCTTCTCCCTCTTTTTCTTCTTCTTCTTCTTCCTCTTCTTCTACTTTTTCTTCCTCTTCTTCAACTTCTTCTTCTTCTCATTCTTCTGCTTTTTCTTCTTCTCCCTAACCCTTAACCCCTAATTGCTAATCCCTAATCCATCTCTTCTTCCTCTTCATCTTCATGTTCTTCTTCTTCTTCTTCTTCTTCTTCTTCTTCTTCCTCATCTTAAAATTCTTCTTGTTCCTCTTCTTCCACATCTTCCTCTTATCGTTTTTGTTCTTCTTCTACTTCCTCTTCTTCTTCTTCGTCTTCCTCATCATCTTCTTCTTCTTCTTCTTCTTTTCTTCGCCTTTCTCTTCTTCTTCATCCCTTTCTTCTGCTTCTTTTTGTCCTTCTTCTTCTTTTTTCTTCTGCTACTACTACTTTTTCTTCTTATTTTTTTCTTCTTCTTGTTCTTATTCTTCTTCCTCTTCTTCTATTTCTTATTCTTCTTCTATTTCTTCTTCTATTTCTTCTTCATCTTCTTCTTCTCCTTCTTCTTCTTCTCCTTCTTCTTTTCCTTCTCCTTCTCCTTCTCCTTGTCGTTCTCCTTCTACTTCTCTATCTCCACTTTATCCTTCTCCTCCTCCCTCTTGTTCTCCTTAATCTCCATCTCTGTCTTATCCAAGTTCTCCTTCTCCTTCTCCTTCTTCTTCTTTTTCTTCTTCCCTTTCTTCATCTTCTTCTCCTTCTTCATCCTCATCTTCTTCTGCTTTTTCTCTCCTTCTTTTTGATCTTCTTCTTCTTCTTCTTCCTCCTCCTCCTCTTCTCCTTGTTCTACTTTTTCCACTTCCTTTTGGTCTTCTTCTTCTTCTTGTTCCTCCTCCTCTTCTTCTTCTTGTTCTACTTTTTCAACTTCCTTTTGGTCTTCTTCTTCTCCTTGTTCTTCTCCTTCATCTTCTTCTTCTACTACTACTACTTCTTCTCCTTCATCCTTTTCTCCTTTTCTTCTTCTTCTTTTTCTTTGTCTTTTTCTTCTTCTTATTCTTATTCTTCTTGTTCCTCTTCTTCTTCTTCTTTTTCTTCTTCTTTTTCCTCTTCTTCTTCTTCCAGTTCTTCATCCTCTTCTATTTCTTGTTCATCTACTTCTTCTTCTTCTTGTTCTTCTTCTTTTTCCTCTTCATCTTCTCCTTCTTCTTCCTCTTCTTCTTTTTCTTGTTCTTCTCCTTCTCCTTCTGCTTCTTCTTCTTCTTCTTCTTCATCTTTTCCTCATCTTCTTCTTAATCTACTTCTTTTACTTCTTCATCTTCTTCTTCTCCTTCTACGACCTCTTCTTCTCGTTCTTCTTCGTAATCCTTAATCCGTATTCCCTAATACCTAATCTATAATGCCTAATCCATCTCTTTTTAATTCTTAATCCCTGATTCCCAAACCCTAATCGTTAGTCCATCCTTAATCCATAATTTTTAATCCTTAATCCCTAATCTCTAATCCCTAAACCCTAATCCTTAATACTTAATCCTAAATCCTTAATCCATAATTTATAATCAATAATCCTTAATCCACAATCCCTAATCTCTACTCCTTAATCCTTAATCTTTAATCATAATTATAATTACTTAATCTCTTGTCCCTAATCCTTAATCTCTATTGCTAATCCTGAATCTAAAATCCTTAATCAATAATCTCTCATCCTTAATCCCTAATCCTAATTACCTAGTTTGTAATCCCTAATAGTTAATACCTATCCTAAAATCCTTTGTAATTAATTCCTTAGTCTATAATCCCTAATCACTATTCTTTAATCCCTTATCCCTATTACTTATTCTTTAATCCTTATTCTTTAATCCCTTATCCTTAATCTCTAAACCTTAATCCTTAATTACTAGTCTATAATCTCTAATCCTTAGTCCTTAATCCTTAATCCCTAATCCTTAATCCCTAAAACCTAACAGCTAACCCGTAATGCCATATACATCTTTTCTTCCCCTTCTTCGTTTTTTTTCTTTTCTTCTTCCTCTTCTTCTTCTTCTTTCTCATCTTCTTATTCTTCTTTTTCATCTTCTTCCTCCTCCTCTTTCTCTTTTTCTTATTATTCTGCTTCTTCTTCCTCCTCTTCTTCTTCTTCTACTTCTTCATCATCTTCCTCTTCTTCTTCATCATCTTCGTCTTCTTCTTCTTCTTCTTCTTCCTTTTCTTCTTCTTCTTCTTATTCATCTTCTTATTCTTCTTTGTCTTCGTCTTCTTCTTCTTCTTCTGCTACTTCTTCTTCCTCTTCTGCTCCTTTATCTTTTCATGTTCTTCTTTTTCTTCTTCCTTTTCCTCTTCTCCTTCGTTCTATTCTTCTACTTCTTCTTTTACTTCTTCTTCTACTACTTCTTTTTCTTCTTCTTCTTCTTCCTCCTCTTCTTCTTCTCCTCCTCCTCCTCCCCCTCTTTCTTCTTCTTCGTCTCCCTCTTCTTCTTCTTCTCCTTCTTCTTCTACAACCTCTTCCTCTAGTTCTTCGTAATCGTTAATCCTTATTTCTTAATCCCTAATCTATAATGCCTAATCCATTTCTTCTTGGTCCCTAATCCTTATTCCCCAAACCCTAATCGTTAATTCATCGTTAATCCATAATTTTTAATCCGAAATCCTTAACCTCGAATCCCTGAACACTAATCCCTAAACCCTAATCCTCAATACTTAATCCAAAATCCTTAATCCCTAATTTGTAATCAATAATCCCTTAACCTCAATCCCTAATCCCTAATCTTTACACCCTAATCCTTAATTTTTAATCCTTAATCTATAATTCTTAATCCTTAATCATAATTATAATTGCTTAATCTCTTGTCCCTAATCCTTAATCATTAATTCTTAATCCTGAATCTCAAATCCTTAATCACTAATCTCTAATACTTAATCCATAATATTAATTACCTAATTTGCAATCCCTAATAGTTAATACCTAACCTAAATCTTTAGTAATTAATCTCCTAATCTGTAATCCCTAATCCCTATTACTTTTTCTATAATCCTTACAATTTAATCCCTTATCCTTAATCTTTAAACCTTAATCCTTAATTACTAATCCATAATCACTAATCCCTAATCCTTAATCCCCTAATCTTCAATCTCTAACACCTAATCCCATATACATCTTTTCTTCCCATTCTTCTTCGTCTTCTTTCTTTTCTTCTTGCTCTTCTTCTTATTCTTTTTTCTCATCTTCTTCTCTCTCATCTTTTTCATCTTCTTTTTCTTCTTCTTCCTCCTCATCCTTATCTTCTTTTTATTATTATTATTCTTCTTCTTCCTCTTCTTCTTCTTCTTCTTCTTCATCATCTTCCTCTTCTTCTTCTTCTTCTTCCCCTTCTTCTTCTTCCTTTTCTTCTTCTTCTTCTTATTCCTCTTCTTATTCTTCTTTGTCTTGTTCATCTTCTTCTCCTTCTGCTACTTCTTCTCCCTCTTCTTGTTCTTCTTCTTTACCTTTTCATCATCCTCTTCTTTTTCTTCTTACTTTTCCTCTTCTCCTTCTTTCTATTCTTCTACTTCTTCTACTTCATCTACTTCTCCTTTTTCTTCTTCTTCTTCTTCTCCTCCTCCTTCTTTTTCTTCTTCTTCTTCTCCCTTTCCTTCTTCTTCTTCTTCTTCTTCCTCTTCTTCTTCCGCTTCTTTTTCTCCTTCTTTTTCTTTTTCAACTTCTTTTGCTGCTTCTTATTCTTCTTCTTCCTCCTCTTCTACTTCTTTGTCTCTTTAATCCTTAACCCATAATAACTAATCCATAATCCATCTCTTCTTCCTCTTCCTTTTCTTCTTCTTCCTTTTCTTCTTCCACTTCTTCTTATTCTTCTTATTCTTTGTTTTCTTCTTCTTCCTCCTCATCTTCTTCCTCATCTTCTTCTCCTTCTTATGCATCTTCCTCTTCTTCCTTTTCTTCTTCTTCTTCATCAAGCTCTTCTTCTTCTTCATCATCATTTTCTTGTTCCTCTTCTTCTTCCACTTCTTCTTCTTCATTTTCTTCTTCTTCTTTTTTTTTTCTTCTTCTTCTTTTCTCCTTCCTCTTCTTCTTCATCTCGTTCTTCTTCTTTTTCTCCTTCTTCTTTTCTTATTATTTTTCTTCGTCTAATTCTTTCCCTTATTCTTCTTCTTCTTCCTCGTCTTCTTCTTCTACTACTTCTTCCTCTTCTGCTCCTTTATCTTTTCATCTTCTTCTTATCTTTCTTCTTCCTGTTCCTCTTCTCCTTCGTTCTATTCTTCTCCTTCTTCTTCTTCTTCTACTTCTTTGTTTTCTTCTTCTTCTTCTTCTTCTTCCTCCTCCTCCTCTTCTTCCTCTGCTTCTTCTTCTCTTCCTCCTCTTTCTTCTTCTTCTTCTCACTCTTCTTCCTCTTCTTCTATGACATCTTCTTCTCTTTCTTTTTTGTAATCCTTAATCCTTATTCCCTAATCCTTAATCTAAAATGCCTAATCCATCTCTCCTTAATCCTTAATCCATAATCCCTAAACCATGATCATTAATCCACCCTTAATCCATAATTTTTAATCCTTAATTCCTAATCTCTAATCCTTAAACTCTAATTCTTAAACCTTAATCCCTAATTTATAATCAATAATCTCTAATCCTTAATCCCTAATCCCTAATCTCTACTCCTTAATCCTTAATCCTTAATCCTTAATCTTTAATCCTTAATTTATAAATCTTAATCTTTAATCGTAATTATAATTGCTTAATCTCTTGACCCTAAACCTTAATCTCTAATCCCTAATCTTGAATCTCAAATCCTTAATCACTAATCTCTCATCCTTAATCCCTAATCATAATTACATAATTTGTAATCCTAAATCATTAATGCCTAACCTAAAATCCTTAGTAATTAATCCCTTAATCTATAATGCCTAATCCCTAATCCTTAATCCCTAATCTCTATTACTTATTCTTTAATCGTTACTCTTTAATCCCTCATCCTTAATCTCTATACCTTAATCCTTAATCACTAATCCATATGCTTTAATCCCTAATCTTTATTCCCTAACAACTAATCCCTAACTCCTAATCTCATATACATCTTTTCTTCCCCTTCTTCTTCATCTTCTTTCTTTTCTTCTTCCTCTTCTTCGTCTTCTTCTTTCTCACCATCTTCTTATTCTTTTCTTCTTCTTCCACCTCATCATTATTTTCTTATTATTCTTCTTCTTCCTCCTCTTCTTCTTCCTCTTCTTCTTCTTCATCATCTTCCTCTTCTTCTTCTTCTTCCTCTTCTCCTTCTTCCTTTTCTTCTTCTTCTTATTCTTCATCTTATTTTTCTTTATCTTCTTCTACTTCTTCTTCTTCTTCTTCTTCTCCTTCTACTACCACTTCCTCCTCTTCTGCTTCTTCTTCTTTATCTTTTCATCTTCTTCTTCTTTTTCTTCTTCCATTTCCTTTTCTCCTTTTTGTTCTTCTACTTCTTGTTTTTTTTACTTCTTTTTCTTCTTCTTCTTCCTCTTCCTCTTCCTCTTCTTCGTCTTCTCCTCCTTTTTCTTCTTCATCTTCTCTCTTCTTCTTCTTCTTCTTCCCCTTCCTCTTCCTCTTCTTCTTCCACTTCTTTTTACTCTTCTTTTTCTTCTTTACTTTATTTTCTGCTTCTTATTCTTCTTCTTCTTCCTCCTCCTCTTCTTCTTCTTCATCTCTTTAATCCTTAACCCATAATCACTAATCCCTAGTCGATCTCTTCTTCCTCTTTCTTTTCTTCTTCTTCCTCTTCTTCTTCTTCTTCTTATTCTTCCGTTTCTTCTTCTTTTATCTCATCTTCTTCTTCTTCTTCTTCTCCCTCTTACTCATCTTCCTTTTCTTCCTTGTCTTCTTCTTCTTCATCCTGCTCTTCTTCTTCTTCATCATCATTTTCTTGTTCCACTTCTTCTTTCACTTCTTTTTCTTCTTCATTTTCTTCTTCTTTTCTTCTTCTTCTTCTTCTTCTTCTCCTTCCTCTTCTTGTTCATCACTTTCTTCTTCTTCTTTTTCTCCTTCTTCTTTTCTTGTTGTTCTTCTTCCTCGTCTTCATCCCCTTCTTCTTCTTCTTCTTCTTCTTCTTATTCTTGTTTTTTTTTCTTCTTCTTCTTCTTCTTACTCTTTTTCTTCTTTTTCTTCTTCTTGTTCTTCTTCTTCTTCATGTCCTTCTTATTCTTGTTCTTCTTCTTCTTCTTCTCATCCTCGTTCTCCTTCCTCTTCTCTTTTACCTTCTTCTTATCTTTCTCCTTCTCCTTCTCCTTCTCCTTATACTTCTACATCTCCTTCTCATTTTCCTTCTCTTTCTCCATCTCGTTCTCCTTCTCCTTCTCCTTCTCCTTATTCATCATCTTCTTCTTCTACACTTTCTTCTTCTTGTTATTCTTCTTTGTAATCCTTATCCCTTATTCCCTAATCTCTACTCCTTAATTTGCCCCACCCTAATCTCTAATCCCTAATCCTTAATCTATAGTGCTTAATCCATCCCTCCCTATTCCCTAACCAACCCTTAATCCATAATTCCTAATCTTTAGTCCCTAATCTCTAATCCCTAAACCATAATCCCTAATACCTTATCCCTAAGCCTTAATCCTTAATCTATAATTCATAATTTGTAATCCTTAATATATTATCCTTGATATCTAATCCCTAATCATTATTCCCAAATCTATAATCAGTAATCCTAATTAAAATCGCTTAATCTTTAGTTCCTAATCCCTAATCTCTAACCCCTGATTTTGAATCCTGAATCCCTAATAACTAATCAATAATCCTAAATTCCTAATCTCAATTTCCTAATCTGTAATCCCTAATCCTTAATACCTTATCCATAATACTTAGTAATTTATCCATTAATCCTTATATTTAACGCCTAATCCTTAATAATTAATCCCTTAATCCTTAATCCTTAATCCTTATTACTTATTCAAAAATCACTACTCTTTAATCTATTATCCATAATCCTTAAACTCTAATCATTAATTGCTAATCCATAATCCCTAAGCCTTAGACCCTAACACCTTATCTATAATCCTTAACCCCTAATCACTAATCCTTAATCCATCTCTTTTTCCTTTTCTTTTTCTTCTTCTTCCACTTCTTCTTCCTCTTCTTCTTCTTCTTCCCCTTCCTTTTCTTCTTCTTCCTCATTATCTTCTTCATCTTCCTCTTCTTCCTCATCTTCGTCTTCTTTTTCTTGTTCTTCTTCTTCCTCCTCTTCTTCCTCTTCTTCTTCATCTTCTTCTTCTTCTTCTTCTTCTTCTACTTCTTCTTTCTCTTCTTGTTCTTCCCAATCCTGTTCTTCTTCTTTTTCTCCTTCTTTTCTTATTCTAATTCTTCCTCTTCTTCCTCTACTTCTTCTTTTCTTCTTCTTCCCCTTCTTCTTCTTCTTTTTTATTTCTTGTTCTTTTCCTTCGTTTTCGTCTTCTTCTTCTTCTCCATCTCTTTCTTCTTTTCTTTCTCCTTCTCCTCCTTCTACGGCTTCTCCTTTTACTTTTCCATAATCCTTAATCTTAAATCCCAATCATAATCCCTTAATCTCTGATCAATAATCTCTTATACCTAATCTAACTTTTGAAATCCCTAATCTGCAATCCCTAAACCTTAATCCCTAATTCCATTTTCATAATCCATAATCCCTAATCCTAAATCCTTAATCTTTAATAATTACTCCATTAATCCTTAATCCATTATCCCTGATCATTAATCCCTTCATTTCCCTAGTCCATCATCAATAATCCTTAATCACTCATCCCTATCACTTATTCTCTCATACCTACTCCAAATTCGTAATCCTTAATCCCTAAACCCTAATCCCTAATTACAAACCTATAATCCTCACTCCCTAATCTGTAATCTCTAATGCCTAATATCGAACCCCTCCCTCCCCAATCCTTAATCCTTAATACCTAATCTCTAATCCCTAATCCCTCACATTTTAATCCCTAATCCCAAATCTATAATCCTAGTTATAATTATTTAATCTGTAATCTTAAACGCTAATCTCTTATCTCTAATCTTGAATCTCGAATCCATAATCACTAATCTCTAATCCTTAATACCAAATTGCTAATCCCAAATCTGTCTCTTCTTCTTCTTCATCTTCTTCTTCCTCTTCTTCTTCCTCTTCTTCTTCTGCTTCCTCTTCATCATCTTCTTCTTCTTCTTTTTCTTCTTCTACTTCATCTTCTTCTTCCCATTCTTCTACTTGCCCTTCTTCTTTCTCTCCTTCTTCTCCTTTTCTAGTTCTTTTTGTTCCTCTTTTTCTTCGTCTTCTTCCTCTTTTTCTTCGTCTTCTTCCTCTTTTTCTTCTTCTTCTTCCATTTTTTCTTTTTAACCCTCTTCTTCTTTTCTTATTATTGTTCCTCTTCTTCTTCCTTTTTCTCCTCTTTTTCTTCTTCTTCTCCTTCCCCCTCTTCTTTTTCTTCTATTTGTTCTTCTTCTTCTTTTATTTGTTATTCTTCTTCTTCTCCTCTTCTTTCTCTTTCTTCTCCTCCTTCTTCTTTTATTTCTTTTTCTTCTTCCTCTTCTTCTTCATCTTTTTCTTCTTCTCTTCTTCTTCTTCTTCTTCTTCTTAGTCCTCCTCTTCTTCTTCATCTTTTTCTTCTACTTTTTCCTCATCATCTACTTCTTTTTTAACTTCTTCACCTTCTTTTTCCTCTTCCTCAACTTACTCTTCTCCTTCTTATTCTTCTTCTTCTTCTTCTTCTTCCTCTTCTTCTTCTTGTTTTTCTTCTTCTTTCTCCTCTTCTTCATGTTTCTCTTCTTCTTCTTCTTACTCTTCTCACTCTTCTCCATCTCATTCTTCCTCTTCTTCTTCTTCCTCCTCTTCTTCTTCTTTTCCCTCCTCTTTTTCTTTTTCTTCTTCTTCTTCTTCTTCTTCATCGCATTCTTCTTCTTTTTCTTCTTCTTCTTCTTCTTGCCTTTCTGTTTTTCCTTCTTCTTCGCAATCTTTAACCCATATTCTCTAATCCCTACTCATTAATCACTCCCTCCCTAATCTTTAATCCCTAAATTTGTGATCTCTAATCCATGACTCCTTAATCACTAATCCTTAATCCCTGTTACCATATCCTTATACCCTAATCCATAATTCATAATCCATCCTTAATCCATAATCTCTATTCTCTAGTCCTTTATCATTAAACCATAAATCCTAATCTCTAATACCTAAGCCCTAATCCTTATTTTATAATCCATTATCCTATATCCCTAATTTGTAATGCCTAATCCCTAATCCATAAACCCTAATCCCAATCTCAAATCTCTAATCCATAATCTATATTTTACATTCCCTAATCCATAAACACTAACCCCTTATCCATAATCCTTAATTCCTAATCCGTACAGCTTAATCCCTTATCCCTAATCCATAATCTTAATCCAAATCACTTAATCTTTAATCCTTAACCCCTGATCTCTAACCCATAATCTTGAATCCCTAATCCATAATCACTAATTTATAAACTTAATCCTTAATCCCTATTCTCTAATCTATAATCCCAAAACCCTAATCTCCAATCCTTAAAAATTAATCCATTAATCCTTAATCGTTAGTCCCTAATCTTTAATCATTGATCCCTTCATCCCTAATCCTCAACCCTAATCCTTAAACCCTAATCCCTAATCATTAATCCCTTATTCCTATTACTTATTCCTTAATCCCTACTCCCTTATCCTTAATCCTTAAACCTTAATCCCTAATCCCTTATTGATAATCCCTAAACACTAATTTTTAATCCCAAATCCATAATTCCTAATCCTTAATCCTTAACACCTAATTTCATATCTTTTTATTCGTGATCCTTAATCCCTAATTCTTAACCCCTAATACTTTTCTTCTTCTTCTTCTTCTTCTGCTTCTTCCTTCTTCCTTCTTCCACTTTTTTGTTTCCCCTACTTCCTAATCAATAATCCCTACTCCTTAATCCATAATCCTTATTCTCTAAACTCTAACACCTAATTACTAATTCATAATCTTTAATGTTAAATCTTTAATCCCTAATGCCTAACACCTAATCCCTCCCACCTTACCATTAATCCATAATCCATAATTCCTAATCTCGAATCCCCAATCCCTCCCTCATTAATTCTTAGTTCCTAATCCTTCATTTCATAATTCCTAATACCTAATCCCTAACTATAAATCCCTAACCCCTGATCCCTAATTTGTCTCTTTTTCATCTTCCTCTCACTTCTTCTTCTTTTTCCTCTTCTTCTTCTTCTTCCTCTTCTTCTTCTTCCTTATCTTCATCTTCTTCTTCTTCAACTTCTTTCTCTCCTTCCTCCTCTTCTTCTCCTTCTTCTTTCTCTTGCTTTCCTTCTTCTTTTTCCACTTCTTTTATTTGTTCCACTTCCCCTTCTTCATCTACAACTTCTTCTTCTTCTACATCTTTTCTTCTTTCTCTTACTGTTTTTCCTCATCTTCTCTTCTTCTTATTTTTCTTCTTGTTCTTCTTCTTCCTCTTCTTCTGCCTCTTCTTCTTCTTCCTCTACTTATTCTTCTTCTTCTTCTTCTTCTTCTTCTTCTTCTTCCTTTTCTTCTTCTTCTTCTTCTTCTTCTTCTTCTTCCTCTTTTCTTCTTCTTCTTCTTCTTATTCCTCTTCTTCTTCATCACTTTCCTCTTCTTCTTTTTCACTTTCTTCTTTTCTTGTTATTTTGTTCCTCTTCTTCTTCCCCTTTTCTTCTTCTTCTTCTTCTTCTATTTCTTCTTCTCCTTTTTCCTCCTTTTCTTTTTCTTCTTCTATTTCTTCTTCTTCTTCTTCTTCTTCTTATTCTTGTTCTTCTTCTTCTCATCCTCCTTCTCCTTCCTCCTCTCCTTCTCCTTCTCCTTATCATTCTCCTTCTCCTTCACCTTCTACTTTTCCTTCTACTTCTCCATCTACTTCTCATTTTCCTTCTCCTTCTCCATCTTCTTCTTGTTCTCCTTCTTCTTGCCCTCCTTCTCTTTCTCCTATTGCTTCTCCTTCTTCTTCTCCTTGTTCTTCTTCTTCTTCTTCTACACATTCTTCTCCTTCTCGTTCTTCTTCGTAATCCTTAATCCTTATTCCCTAATCCTTATTCCTTAATTCATCCCTCAAAAATCTCTAATCCTTAATCCCTAATCTATAGTGCTTAATCCATGCCTCCCTAATCCCTAATCAACCCTTAAGCCATAATTTCTATTCCATAATCTCTAATCCCTAACAGTTAATCCCTAGTACCTAGTCCCTAATGCTTGATCTATAATCAATAATCTCTAATCCGTTATATCTAATACCTAATCATAATTCTCGAATCTATAATAGTTAATCCTAATTATAATCTCTTAATCTTTAATCCCTAATCTCTATCCTGAATCCTGAATCCCTAATAACTAATCTCTAATTCTTAATTCCTAATCTCAATTTCTTAATCCATAATTCTTAATCCTTAAAACCAAATCCATAATCCTCAATAATACATCCCATAATCCTTAATCTTTAGTATCTAATCCTTAATCATTAATGCCTTAATCTTTAATCCCTTATCTCTAAACTTTAATTACTCATCCCTACTTTTTTTCATTAATACCTACTCCTTAATCCTTTATCCATAATCCTTAAACCCTAAACCTTAATCGCTAATCCATAATCCCTAATACTTAATCCCTAACATCTTATCTCTAATCCATAACTGCTAATCCCTAATCCCTTATCCAACTCTTCTTCCCCTTCTTCGGCTTCCTATTCTTCTTCCTCTTCAGCTTTTTCTTATTTCTCTTCCTCTTCTTCTTCTTCCTCATCATCTTCTTCTTCTTCCTCTTCTTCCTCATCTTCTTATTGTTCTTGTTCTTCTTCTTCTTCTTTATCTTTATCTTCTTCTTCTTATTCTTCTCCTACTTCTTCTTTATCTTCTTGTTCTTCCCCTTCTTATTCTTCTTTTATTCCTCCTTCTTCTTCTTTTGTTGTTCTTCTTCTTCCTCTTCTTATTTTCTTCTCCTTCTTCTCCTTCTTCTTCTTCTTTTATTTCTTCTTCTTCTCCTTCATCATCATTATCATGTTCTTCTTCTTCTTCTCCTTCTTCTTCTCCTTCTCTTTCTTCTTCGCTTCTCCTTCTCCTTGTCTTTCTCCTTCTCCTTCTCCTTCTTCTACTGCTTGTCCTTCTACTTCTTCATAATCCTTCTCCTTAATCCCAATCGTAATCCCTTAGTCTCTAATCCCTAATCTCTAATACCTAATCTTACTTTTGAAAGTCCTAATCTTTAATTCGTAATCCCTAAACTTTAATCCCTAATTCCTTTTTCCTAATCCATAATCCCTAATCCTAAATCCTTAATCTTTAATAATTAATTCCTTAATCTATATTTTCTAATAATTAATCCCTTCATTCCTAATCCTTAACCTAGTCCCTGATCCATAATCCATAGTCCCTCATCCCGATTACTTATTTTCTAAACTGTACTCCTTAATTTATCATCCTTAATCCCTACACCCTAATCACTATTTGCTAATCCATAATCCCAACTCCTTAATCTGTAACCCTAATGCCTAATATTGAATCCCTACCTCCCTAATCCTTAATTCCTAATACTTAATCTCTAATCTCTAATCCCTAATCCCTCCATCCCTTATCCATAGTCTGTGCTCCTAAATTCTTAATCCCTCCCTTTTTAATCCCTAATCCATAGTACATAATCCTAATAATATTTTTTTAATCTATAGTCATAATTTTTAATCTCTAAACTTTAATCCTAAATCTCAAATCCCTAATCATTAACACTAATCTTTAATCTCAAATCACTAAACCTAAATTGTCTCTTCTTCATCTTGTTGTTCTTATTCTTCCTCTTGTCTTCCTCTTCTTCTTCTTCTACCAGTTTTTCTTCTTCTACTTCTTTCTCTTCTTTAATTTCCCTTTCTTCTTTTTCTCCTTCTTTTCTTGTTCTTCTTCTTCCTCTTCTTCCTCTTTTTTTCTTCTTCTTACACTTCTTCTTTTCTTCCTTCCTCTTTTCTTGTTCTCCTTCTTCCTCTTCTTCCTCTTTTTCCTCTCTTTGTTCTTCTTCTTCTTCTTCTTCTTCTTCTTCTCCTTCTTCTTCCTCTTTTATTTCATCAACATCTTCTTCTTCTTCTCCATCTCCTCCTTCTCCTCATTCTTCTCCTTTTTCTTCTTTTATTTCTTCTTCTTCTTTTTCTTCTTCTTCTTCTTCTTCTTCTTCTGTATTCTTTTATTCCTCTCTTCTTCTTCTTCTTTTTCTTCTTTATCTTCTACTTCTTCTTCTTCTTCTTTTTCTCCTACATCTTCTTCTTCTTTTTCCTCATCATCTTCCTCTTCTTCTTCTTCTTCGTCATCTTCTTCTGCTTCTCCTTCTTCAACTTCTTCACCTTCTTCTTCTTCCTCCTACTCTTGCTCTTCTCTTTCCCATTATTCCTCTTCTACTTCTTCTTCTTCCTCTTCTTCTTGTTCGTCTTCTTCTTCTTCTTCCTCCTCCTCTTCTTCTTTTTTTTCTTCTTCTTCCTCTTCTTCTTCTTCTTCCTCTTCTTCTTCTTACCCTTCTCACTTTTCACCATCTCATTCTTCTTCTTCTTCTTCTTCTTCTTCTTCTTCTTTTTCCTCCTCTTCTTCCTCTTCCTCCTCTTCTTCTTCTTTTTCTTGTTCTTGTTGTTCTTTTGTTTCCTTATTTTCTTCTCCTACTTCTTATTCTTCCTCCTATTCTGCATCTTCCTTTTCTTCTTCTTATTGTTGCTTTTCTTCTTTTTCTTCTTCATCGCCTTGTTCTTCTTCTGGTTATTCTCCTTGTTCTTCTTCTTCTTCATCTTCTTCTTCCTCCTCTTCTTCTTTTTTCTCCTTCTTCCTTATAATCTTTAATCTTTATTTCAATAATCCCTACTCCTTAATCCCTCCCTCCTTAATCTCTTATTCTTAAATTTATAATATCTAATCTAGGCTTCCATAATCAGTAATCCCTAATCCCTATTACTTAATCCTTAAAACATAATCCCTAATTCCTAATCCATCCTTAATCCATAATCCCTAATCTCTAATCCTTAATCTCTAAACCATAAATCCTATTCTCTAATAGCTAATTCTTAATCCTTAATCTATAATCGATAATCTTAAATACCTAATTTCTAATACCTAATCCCTAAATCTTAAACCTTAATCCCTAATACCTGATCTCTAATCTCTAATCCATAATCTATATTCCATTTTTCCTAATCCATAATCTCTAATCCCTTATCTTTAATTTTTAATCCTTAATCCTTAAAACTTAATCCCTTATCTCTAAATAATAATCTTAATCCTAATCACTTAGTCTCTAATCCCTAATCATTAATCTCTAATTCATAATCTTGAATCCTTAATCCATAATACTAATCTTAATACTTAATTCTTATACCCTAATCTATACTCCCAAATTCTAAAACCCTAATCTCTAATCCTTAAAAACAAATCCTTTAATCCTTAATCCTTAAAATCTAATACCTAATCATTGATCCCTTTGTCCACAATCCTTAACTCTAATCTTTAATCCTTAATCATTAACCCTTTATCTCTATTACTTATTCCTTAATCCCTACTCCCTAATTCTTAATCCCTAAACCTTAATCCCTACTCCTTAATCCCTAATTTTTAATCCCTAATCTATAATCCCTAATTCCTAATCCTTACACCATAACACCTAATATCATATCCCTCCACTCTTAATCCTTAATCCCTAATTCTTAACCCCTAATCCTTTTTTCCTCTTCTTCTACTTCTTCCTTCTTCCACTTCTTCTTCCTCCACTTCTTGTAAATCTTTAATCCCTAATTCCTACTCCTTAACCTATAATCCTTAATCCCTAAATCCTCATCCCTAGTTGTAAAACTATAATCTTTAATCTTTAATCCTGAATCCTTAATCTAAAATGCCCAATATTTAATCCATTTCTCTCTAATCCCTAATCTATAATCCCTAATACCTAATCTCTAAACACCAATCCCTCCCTTTATAATACTTAATCCATATTCTCTAATCTTTAATCCCTAATCTCTCCCTCTTTAATCCCTAATCCTTAACTCTTAATCCCTAATCCTAAAACCTTAATCCCTAATTATTAACTCATAAATCCCTAATTCTTAATCCTTAACCCCTCCCTCATAAATCATTAATCCATATTCCTTGATGACTAATCACTAATCCTTCATTCCATAATTCCTAATCACTAATCTCTAATCCCTAATCCATAATTCCTAATCTCTAACCTCTGATTCCTAATCTATTTCTTTTTCCTCTTCTTCTTCTACTTCTTCTTCTTCTTCTTCTTCCTTATCTTCATCTTCTTCTTCTTCCTCATCCTCTTCGCCTTTCTCTTCTTCTTTTTCTTCCTTCTCTTCATTTTCTTCTTCTTCTTCTTTTACTTCTTTTTTTCTTCTTCCACTTCCTCTTCTTCATCTACTACATCTTCTTTTTCTACATCTCTTCCTCTTCTTCTTGCTCTTTTTCCTCTTCTTCCTCTTCTTCTTCTTCTTCTTGTTCTTCTTCTTATTCTTCTTCTTTTTCTTCTTCTTCTTCTTCCTCTTCATCTTCCTCTACTTGTTCTTCTTCTTCCTCTTCTTCTTCTTCTTCTACTTCTTCTTCTTCTTCTTCTTCTTCTCCTCCTCCTCCTCCTTCTTCTTCACCTACTTCTTTCTCCTCTATTTCTTCTTTTTCTTCTTCTACTTCTTCTTCTTCTTCTTCTTCTTCTTCTACTTCTTCTTCTTCTTCATCTATTTTTTTTTCTTCTTCTTATTCTTCTTCCTCTTCTTCATCATTTTCTTCCTCTCTTCTTCTTGTTCTTCTTATTTTTCTTCTACATCTTCTTCCTCTTCCTCCTCAACTTCTTCACCTTCTTGTTTTTCTTCTTGTTCTTCTTACTCTTCTCCTTCTCATTATTCTTCTTCTTATTCTTCTTCCTTTTATTTTTCTTCATCTTCTTCTTCTTCCTCCTCTTCTTCTTTCTCTCCTTCTTCTTCTTCTTCTTCTTCTTCTTCTCCTTCTTCTTCTCCTTCTTCTTCTTCTACTTCCACATTTTCTTCTTCTTTTTAATCTTCCTCTTCTTCATTGTCTTCTTCTTCTTCTTCTTCTTCTTCTTCTTCTACTTCCTCTTCTTCTTCTTGTTCATCATTATCATCATCTTCTTCTTCTTCTTCTCCTCCTTGTTCTTCTTTTTCCTCTTCTTTCTCCTCTTCTTCTTCTTCTCCTTCTTCTTCATTACCCTGAATCCATATTCCTTAATCCCTACAGCTTAATCCATCCCTCCCTTAACTCTTATCCATAATTTTATAATCCCTAGTCACTAATCCCTAAG
The DNA here is from genome assembly GCA_023846275.1 of Vanilla planifolia. Taxonomy (NCBI): domain Eukaryota; kingdom Viridiplantae; phylum Streptophyta; class Magnoliopsida; order Asparagales; family Orchidaceae; genus Vanilla; species Vanilla planifolia. The sequence continues at coordinate 133,629 of JAIUJO010001750.1, read as the reverse complement.
CTTTATTTCTTAATCCCTAATCTCTAATCGCTAATCCATACTTAATCAATAATCTCTAATCTTTAATCCCTAATCACTAATCCTTAATCTCTATTCCATAAACTTTAATCCATAATACCTAATCCTTAATCCCTAATCCTTAATCCATAATCCATAATTCATAATCTCTAATCCCTAATCTCTAATCCATAATTCCTAATCCATAATCCATAATCCTTAATGCTTGTTCCTCTTCTTCCTCATCTTCCACTTCTTCTTCTTGTTCTTGTTCTTGTTCTTGTTCTTCTTCCTCTTCTTCATATTTTACTTCCTCTTCTTCTTCTTCTTCTCCTCTTATTCTTCTTCCTCTTCTTCTTCTTCTCTTTCTTCTTGTTCTTGTTCTTCTTGTTCTTCCTCTACTACTGCTGCACCTTCTTCTTCGTCTTCTACTACTACTTGTTCTTTTTCCTCTTCTTCTTCTTCCTTTCTCTCTTCTTCTTTTTCTATTTCTTCTTCTTTTTTTATTCTTTTTCTTCCTCTTATTCTTCTTCTTCTTCTTCTACTACTACTACTACTTCTTTTCTTCTCCTTCTTCTTCTTCTTCTTCTTCTTCTCCTTCATCTTCTCTTTCTACTTCTCCTTTTCTTTCTCCTTCTCCTCCTCCTTGTCCATCACCTTCTCCATCTCCTTCTCCTTCTTGATCTCCTTCTTGTTCTCCTTCTACTTCTCCTCCTCCTCCTCCTTCTCCAACTCCTCCTCCTCTTTCTTCTTCTTCTACTACTACTACTTCTTCATCCTCTTCTTCTTCTTCTTTCTTTTTTTCTTCTTTTTCCATTTCTTCTTTTTTTATTCTTCCAATTCCTCTTCTTATTCCTCTTCTTCTTCTTCTACTACTAATGCTACTTCTTCTTCTTCTTCTTCTTCTTCTTCTTCTGCTTCTTCTTCACTTTCTACTTCTCCTCGTCTTTCTCTGTCTCCTTATCCTTCTCCTTCTCCTTCTCCTTCTCCATCACCTTCTCCTTCTCCTTCTCCTTCTCCATCTCCTTCTTGTTCTCCTTCTGCTTCTCCTCCTCCTCCTCTGTCTCCATATCCTCCTCCTTCTCCTTCTTCTTCTTCTTCTTCCTCTTCATTCTTCTTTCTTGTTTCTTGTTTCTTCTTTCTTTTGCTTCTTTCTTCCTACTTCTTCTTTCCACCTTCCTTCTTCCTTCTTCCTTCTTTCTTCTTCTTTCTTTCTTCTTCTTTCTTCTTTCATCTTTATTCTTCCCTTTCTTCTACCTCTTTATTTTCTTCTTCTTTTTCCTTATTCTTCTTCCTTCTCTTCTTCTTCTTCCTTCTAACTTCTTCCTTCTTTCTTCTTCCATATTCTTTCTTCCTTATTCTTCCTTCTTCCTTCTCCATGTTTCCTAATCCCTAATTCCTAATCCTTAACCCTTAATCTTTAATCCATCCTTAATTCCAAATCCTTAATCCTTAATCCCTAATCTTTATTTCTTAATCTCTAATCCCTAACTCCTAACACCTAATTCTTAATCCTTAATGCCTAATCTATAATTTATAATATTTAATCTCTAATCTTTAAACATTAATATATAATACTTAATTACTAATCCTTAATCCTTAATCTTTAATATGTAATCCTTAATCGCTGATCTCTATTCCTAATATTAATCCTAATCTGTAATCTCTAATACTTAATCCAAAATCTTAAATCTCTACTCACTAATCTCTAATCCTAAATTCTTATTTTATAATCTATAATCCTTAATATTTAATGAATAATCCCTTAGTCCTTAATCCCTAATTATTTATCCCTTCATCTTTAATCATTAGCCTCTAATACTTAATCCTTAATCCCTAATTCTTATTACTTATTACCTAAAGCCTACTCATTAATCTATAATCTTTAATTTCTAATCACTAATCCCTAATTACTAATCCATAATCCCGAATGACTGATACCTAATCCCTCCCTCCCAGAACCTTAATTGCTAATCCCTAATACCTCTCTAATCCCCAATCCCTACCTCCAAAATCTGTAATCCGTATTCCCTAATCCCTAATCACTCCCTCCTTAATCAATAATCCTTAAACCCTAACCCCTAATTCCTAATCCATCTCTTCATCCTCTTCTTCTTCTTCTTCTTCTTCTTCTTCCTCTTCTACATCTTCTTCTGCTTCTTCCTCCTCTTCTTCTTCCCCATTTTCTTCTTCTTCTTCCTCCTCTTCCTTATCTTCATCTTCCTCTTCTTCTTCTTATTCATCTTCCTCTTCTTCCTCCTCTTCTTCTTCTTCATACTCTTCTTCTTCTTCTTCTTCTTCCTTTACTTGTTCTTCTTCTTCTTCTTAATCTTCTTCTTCTTCTTCATCATCTTTATCTTCTTCTTCATCTTCTTCTACTTCTTCTTCTTCTTCTTCTTCTTCTTCCTCTTCTTCTTCCTCCACTTCTTCTTTCTCTTCTTTTCTTGTTCTTCTTCTTCTTCTTCTTCTTTCTCTTATTCATCATCAACTTCTTCTTCTTATTCTTCTTCTTCTTTGTCTTCTTCTATTTCTTCTTCTTCTTCTTCTTCTTCTTCTTCTTCTTCTTCTTCTTCTTCTTCTTCTCTTCCCTTTCTTCTTCTCTTTTTCCTTCTCCTTGTCTTTCTAATTCTGCTTCTTCTTGTCCTTCTCCTTCTCTATCTTCTACTCCTCATTCTCTATCTCTTTCTCCTTCTCCATCTCCTTCACCTTCCCCATCTCTTACTTCTTCTCCTTCTCCTTCACCTTCACCTCCTCCTCCTCCTTCTCTTCCTTCTCGTTTTCCTTCTCCTTCTTCTTCTTCTTCTTCTTCTTCTTCTTCTTCTTCTTCCTTCTTTCTTCTTTCTTCGTTCTTCTTTCTTCTTTCTACTTTCTTCTTTCTTCTTTCTTCCTCCTTCCTCCTTCCTCCTTCCTTCCACCTTCCTACTTCCTTCACCATTCTTCCTTCTTCCTTATTCTTTATTCTTTCTCTTCGTATTCCTCTTCTTCTTCTTCTTCTTCTTCCTTGTCTTCATCATCATCTTCTTCATCAGCTTCTTCTTCTTCCTCCTCCTCGTCTTCTTCTTCCGCTTCTTCTTCTTCTTCAACTTCTTCTTCTTCTTCATCTTCTACTTCTTCTTTCTTGTTTTTCATCTTCCTCTTCTTTTTTCTCTTCTTCTTCTTCTTCTTCTTCTTCATCTTCTTTCTCTTCTTCTTCTCCTTCTCCTTCTCCTTCTACTTCTTCTTCATCATCATCTTCTACTTCTTTTTCTTCTTCTTCAACATCTCCTTATCTTTCTCCTTCACCATCTCCTTCACCTTCTTCTTCTCCTTCTCCTTCTCTTTCACCTTCACCTTTTCCTCCTTCTTTTCATCCTCCTCTTTTCTTTCTTCTTTTTCCTCTCTTCTTCTTCTTCTTCTTCTTCTTCTTCTTCCTTCTTCCTTCTTTGCTCTTTCTACTTCGTTCTCTATTCTTCTTTCCATCTTCCTTCCTCCATTTTCATTCTTCCATCTTCTTTCTTCTTTATTCTTTCTCTTCTTCTTCCACTTCTTCTTCTTTGTCGTCGTCTTCATCGTCTTCTTCTTCTTCTTCTTTATTTACTTCTTCAACCTCATCTTCTTCTTCTTCTTCTCCTCCTTCTTTTCATGTTCTTCTTCTTCCTCTTGTTCTACTTCATCATCATCATCACCATCATCATCTTTTTCTTCTTCTATTTCTCTTCTTCTTCTTCTTCTTCTTCTTCATCTTCTTCTTCTTTTTCTTCTTCTACTGCTTCTTCTTCTTCTCCTTCTCGTCCTTCTCCTTGCCCCTCTTCCTCTCGTTCTCCTTCTCTGGCTCCTACTCCTACTTCTCCTTTTTCATCTCTTTCACCTTCTCCTCCACATTCTCCTCGTCCTCCATCTCCTTTTCCTTCTCTTTTTCCTCTTCTTCTTCTTCCACTTCTTCTTCCTTCTTTCTTCTTTCTTCTTAGTTCTCTCTACTTTCTTTTTTCTTCTTTATTCTTCCTTCTTCCTTCTTCTTTTGTTTTTCTTTCTTCTTTATTCTTTCTCTTCTTCTTCCCCTTCTTCCTCTTCTCTTTCTTATTTTTCGTCTTCTTCTCCCTACTCTTCTTCTTCTCTTTTCTTCCAAATTCTTTCTTTCTTCATCCTTCATCATCTTCTTCTATCTTTCTTCTTACTTGTTCCTTCTCCCTAATCCCTAAACCCTAATCCTTAATCCTTAAATCCTAATCCTAATCCCTTAGTCTCTGATCTCTATTCCCTTGTCTCTAATCCTAAATCCCTCATCCCTAATCTCTGATCTCTCATCCCTAATCCTTGACACCTAATCTAAAATATTTACATTTTTAATCATTAATCCCTAATCCTTAACTTCTAATCCCTAATCACTAATCCATCTCTTCTTCTTCTTCTTCATCTTCTTCCTTTACTTCTTTCACTACTTCTTTTTATTCTTCTTCCTCTTCTTCTTCTTCTTCTTCCTCATCATCTTCTTCTTCTTCATCTTTTACTTCGTCATCTTCCACTCCTTCTTGCACCTCCTCCTCCTCCTCTTCTTCTTCTTCTTCTTCTTCTTCTCCATCTTCTTCTTCTTCTTCTTCTTCTTCTTTTGCTTCTTCTTCCTCATCATCATCTTCTTCTTTTTCTTTTTCTTCTTCATCTTATTCTTCTTCTTCTATTTTCTCTTCTTCCTCTTCTTCCCCTTCCCTATCTTCTTCTTTTTTTTTCTCCTTTTCTTGTTCTTCTTCATGCTCTTCTTCTTCCTCCTCATCTTCTTATCATTATCATTATTATTCTTCTTTTACACCAACTTCTCCTTCAATTTCTTCCTCTTCTTTTTCAACTTCTTCTTTTTCTCCTTCTCCTTCTTCTCCTTCTCCTTCTCCTTGCCTTTCTCCTTCTCCTTCTCCTTCTCCTCCTTTTTTTTCTTCTTTATCTAATCCTCATTATCCTTCTCCTTCTCCTTCCCCTTCTCCTTCTCTCACTCCTCCTTGTCCTCCTTCTTCTCCTTCTCCTTCTTCTTTCTTCCTTTTTGCTTCTTCCTTCCTCCTTCCTTCTTCCTTTTTCTTTCTTCCTTCTTCTTTCTTCTTTCTTCTTCCTTCATTATTCTTCCTCTTCTTCTTCCTCTTGTTCTTCTTCACCTTCTTCTTCTTCTCCTGGTTCCTCTCCATCTTTTTCCACTTTTGCTTCTTCTTCTTCTATTTCTCCATCTTCTTTTTCTTGTTATTGTTATTATTATTCTTATTCTTCTTATTGCTCTTATTCATCTTATTCTTCGACTACCTCTTTTCCTTCTTCTTCCCCATCTTCTTTATGTTCTTCTTCTTTTTTTACTTCTCTTCTTCCTTTATTTCTTCTTCTTCTTCTTCCTCTTCCTCTTCTTCTCTTCTTATTCTTCTTCATTTTCTTCTTCTTGTTCTTCCTTATCTTCTTCTTCATCTTCTTCATCTTCTTCCTCATCTTCCTCATCATATTCTTCTTCCTCTTCTTTAGCCTCCTCTACATCTACTTCTTCTTCTTCTTCCTCTTCTTCTTCTTCTTCTTCCCCTTCTCCTCCGTCTTCTTCTTCTTCTTGTTCTACTTCTTCTTCTTCTTCTTCCACTTCTTCATCATTGTCTTCTTGTTCTTATTCTTCCTCTTCTTCTTCTTCTTCTTTCTCTATTTCTTCGTCTTCTTCTTCTTCTACTTCTTCTTCTTCTTCATCGTCTTCTTCTTTCTTCTTCTCCTTCTTCTTCTCCTCCTCCTCTTCCTTCTCTTCATCTTCTTCTTCTTCTTCTTCTTCCTCCTCTTCTCTTCTCCCTCTTCTTCTTCTCCTATCTCTTCTTCATCTTCCTATTCTTTTTCTTCTCCATTCTCTTCATCTGCTACTTTCCTCTTCTCTTCCCCTACTTCTTCTTCTTCTTCCTCTTCTTCTTCTTTCTCTTCTTCTTCTTCTTCTTCTTATTTTCTTCTACTTCTAAATGATCTTCTTCTTCTTCTTCCAACTCTTCTTTTTCCTCTTCTTTTTATTCCTCTTCTTCTTCATTTTCTTCTCCTTCTTCTTCTTCTTCTTCTTTTACATTTTCTTCTTCTTCTCCCCCCTTTTCTTGTTCTTCATCTTCTTCTTACCCTTCATCCTCTTCTTCAACTTCTTCCTCTTCTTCTTCCACTACTTCTTCTTCTTCCTCTCCTTCCTTATCTTCTTCACTTTTTTCTTTTTCATCTTTTTCCTCATCTTCCTCTCATTCTTATTCTTTTCTTCCCCTTCTTCTTAACCTTTTTCTTCTTCCTCTTCTTCTTCTTCATCTTAATCCTCTTGTTCTTCTTCTTCTTCTTCTTCTTTCTCCTCTCCTCTACTTCTTCTTCATCTTTTTCCACAACCCCTACTTCTTCTTTTCCTATTATCCTTCTTCCTCTTCTTCTTCTTCTTGTTATTCTTCTTCTTCTTCTTCCTCTTCTTCTTGTTCCTCTTCTATTACTACTTCTTTTTCTTCTTCTTCTTCTTCCACTTTGTCTTCTCCCTCTTCTTCTTCCTCTCACTCTTCTTCTTCTTCCTCTTCTTCCTCTTCTCCTTCCTATAATACTTTTACTTCTTCTTCTACCCCTTCTTCTTCATCTTCTTATTCCTCTTCTTATTCTACTTCTTGTTCTTTTAATTGTTCTTCTCTTCTTCCCCTTTATTTTGTTCTTCTTCTTCTTCTTCTTTTTCTTGCCTCTCTTCTTCCTGTTCTTCCTTCTCTTCTTCTTATTCCTCTCTTTTTATTGCTTCTTCCTCTTCTTCATCTTCCTCTTCTTCTTCTTCCACTTCTTCTGTCACTTTTCCTTCTTCTTCTTCTTCATCTGCTTGTTCTTTTTCTTCCTCCACTTCTACAACTTTTCCTTCCTCTTCTTCCTTATCTTCCTCTTCTTCATCTTCTTCTTCCTCTTCTTCTTCATCTTCTTATTCTACCTCTTATTTGCCTTCTTCTTATTCCACTTCTTATTCTTCTTCTTATTCTTCTACTACTACTGCTACTTCTCTTTTTTCCTCTTCTCCATCATCCTATTCTTCTTCTTCTTCTTCCCCATCTTCTTCTTCTTCTTCCTCTTCTTTGTCTTCTACTAATTCTTCTTCTTCATTATCTCCCACTTCTTCTTCTTTATCCTTTTCTATTCTTCCCTTTCTTCTTCTTCTTCTTCTTCTTCTTCTTCCTTTTCTACTTCTTATTATTCTTTTGCCATTGTAAGTTCATCATCTACTATTACTTCTTCTTCTTCTTCCTCCTCTTCTCCTTCTTTCCCTTCTACAACTCCTTCTTCTTACTCTTCTTATTCCTTCTCATCTTCCTCTTATTCTTCTTTCCCTTCTTCCTCATCTTCCTCTTCTACTCCTTCTTTTCCACTTCTTCTTCTTCTTCTTCTCCTTCTTCTTTTTCATCTTCTTCTTCTTCTTCATCTACTTCTTCTTCTTCCTCTTTTTCCCCCTTCTTCTTCTTCTTACTATTCTACTCCATCCTATTCTTCATCTTCCTCTTCTTATTCTTCTTCTTCTTCTTCTTCTTCTTCTTCTTCTTTCTCCCCTCCTCTTATCTTCTTCTTCTTCTTCTTCTTCTTTTTCTTCTTCCTCGTCTTCTTCTTCTTCTTCCGTATCTTCGTCCTCTTCTACATCTCCTTCTTCTTCTTCTTCCTCTACTTCTTTTTCTTCTCCTTCCTTCTCTTGATCTTCTTCTCCCTCTTCTTCTTCTTCTCCTTCCACTTTGTTTTCTTCTTCTTTTTCATCTTCTTCTTCTACTTCTTCTACTACTCCTCTCCTTCTTCAACTTCTTCTTCTCCTTCTTCCTCTTCTTCTCCTCTTTGTTCTTCTTCTTCTTCTTCTTTGTTACTGTTCTTCTTGCTCTTCTTCTTCTTTTTCTTCCCCCTCTTCTCCTTCTTCTTTTTCTTCTTTCTCTTCTTCCTTCCTCTTCTTCCTCTTCTTCCTCTTCTTCTTCTTCTTCTTCCTCTTCTTCTTCTTCTTCTTCTTCTTCTTCTTATTCCTCTTATTCTACTTCTTCTTCTTCTTCTCCTTCTTCTACTTGTTCTACTTCTTCATCCTTTCTTCTTTTTCTTCTCCTTCTTTTTATTCTACTTTCTTCTTTTTTCTTCTTCTACTTCTTTCTCTTCTTTGACATCTTCTGCTTGTACTTCTTCTTCCTCTTCTTCTTCTTCTTCTTCTTCTTCCTCCTCCTCCTATTCTTCATCATCATCTTCTTCTTCTTCTTCTCCTCGTCCTTCTTCTTCTCCTTCTCCCTCTTTTTCTTCTTCTTGTTCTTCTTATTCGTCTTATTCTTCTTTTTTCTTTTTCTTCTTCTTCTTCTTCTGCTTCTTTAACTTCTTCTTCTACCTCTTCTACTTAATCCATGACCCCTAATCGCTAAAACCCTGATAAATTTCTTCTTCCCCTTTGTCTTCTTCTTCTCCCTCTTATTACTCTTCTTCTCTTCCTCTTCTTCCTCTTCTTCCTCATCTTCCTCTGCTTCTTTTTATTCTTCTTCTTTTTCCTCTTCTTCTTCTTCTTCCTCCTCTTTATCTTCTTCTTCTTCTTCTTCTTCTTCTTCAGCTTTTCTTCTTCTTCTTCTTCTTTTACTTCTTCTTCAATTTCTTCATCATCAACTTCTTCTTCTTCTTCTTCTTCTCCTTCCTCTTCTTCTTCACCCCATTCTTCCACTTCTTCTTCATTTCTTGTTCTTCTTCTTCCTCATCTTCTTCCTCTTCTTCTTCTTCTTCTTCTTCTTCTTCTTCTTTTCCTTCTTCCTCTATTTATTCTTCTTATGCTTCTCCTTATTCTCCTTGTTCTTCTTCCTGCTATTTTTCTACTTCTTCATCTTCTTATCCTTCTTCTTCCTCTTGTTCAACCACTTTTCTTCTTTTTGTTGTTCTTCTTCTTCTTCCTTTACTTCTTCTTCTTCTTCTAAATTTTCCTCTCCTTTTTCCTCTTCTTATTCTTCTCCTTCTTCTTCTTCTCCTTTATCTTCCTCTTCTACTTCTTCTTCTTTTTTTGCTTCATCCTCTTCTCCTTTTTCTTCTTATTCTTCTTCTTCTTCTTTTCTTTTTCTTATTCTTATTCTTCTTGTTCCCCTTCTTCTTCTTCTTCTTTTTCTGCTTTTTCCTCGTCTTCTTCCTCTTTCTTTTCTTTGTTTCCTATTTCTTGTTCTTCAGCTTCTTCTTCTTCTTCTTCTACATCTTCTCCTTCTCCTTCTTCTTCTTCTTCTACTTCTCCTTCTCCTTCTCCTTCTCTGTCTTCTTCTTCTTTTTCTTCTTCTTTTTTGTCTTCCTCTTCTTTTTCTTCTTCTTTGTCTTGGTCTACTTGTTCTTCTTCTTCTTCATCTCCTTCTTCTTCTTGTTCATCTTCTTCTTCTTCTCAGTCTCCTTCATAATCCTTAATGCTTATTTCGTAATCCCTAATCAATAATTCCTTATCCATCCCTCCCAAATCCTTAATCCACCCTTAATCCATAATTCTTAATCCTTAATCCTTAATCTTTAATCCCTAATCTCTAGTCCCTAAACCCTTATTCCATATATTTAATCTCTAATCTTTAATCCCTAATCCCCAATCCATAATCTCTAGTCCCTAATCACTAATTCGTAATCCTAAATGTTGAATCCCTTATTAATAATCTCTAATCATTAATCCTTATTACCTAATTTGTAATCCCTAATCCTTAATACTTAACCTACAATCTTTAGTAGTTGATCCCTTAATTATTTATCCCAAACAATTAATCCCTAATGCCTATTACTTAGTCCTTTATCACTACTCTTTAATCCCTTACCCTTCATCCCTAATCCCTAATCCTTAATTGCTAATCCATATCCTTTAATTCCTTATCCTCAATCCCTAATCCCTAACCCATAATCTCTAATCCCTAATCCATCTTTTCTCCCCCTTTTTCATCTTCTTCTTCCTTTTCTCCTACCACTTCATTTTCTTCTTCTTCTTTCTCACCATCCTTTACTTTTTCTTCTTCTTCTTTCTTAACTTCTTCTTTTTCTTCTAATTCTTCCTCTTCTTCCTCCACTTCATCTGCTTCTTCTTGATCTTCCTCTTCTTCTTCTTCTTCTTCTTCTTCTTCTTCCTCTTCAACTTCTTCTTCTACTTCATCTTCTTATTTGTCTTCATCTTCTTCTTCTTCTTCTTCTTCTTCTTCTCCCTCTTTCTCTTCTTCTTCTTCTTCTTCCTATTCTTCTTCTGCTTCTTCTACTTTTTCAACTTCTTCTTCTTCTCCTCCCTAATCGCTAACCCTTAATCACTAATCCATAATCCATCTCTTATTCCTCTTTGTCATCTTCTTCTTTCTCCTCCTATTTTTGCCCTTCTTCTTCTTCCTCCACTTCTTCCTCATCTTCCTCTTCTTTTTTTATTTTTTCTTATTTCTTCTTCATCTTCCTCTTCTTCTTCTTCTTCTTCCTCCTCCTCTTCTTCTTCTTCTTCTTCTTCTTTACTTCTTTTTCCTCCTTAATTTCTTCTTCTTTTCTTCTTGTTCTTCTTCTTCTTCTTCTTTTCCTTCCTCTTCTTCTTTATCCCTTTCTTCTACTTCTTTTTCTCCTTTTTCTTTTTTTCTTGTTCTTCTTCTTCCACTTTTTCTTCTTCCTCTTCTTCTTCTTCTTCTTCTTCTTGTTTTTTCTTCCTTTATTTCTCCTTCCTCTTCTTCTTCTTCTTCTTTTTCTTCATCACCTATTTCTTCTTCTTCTTTTTCTTCTTCTTCTTCTCCTCCTCCTCCTCTTTCTCCTTCTCCTTCTACTTCTCCTACTCCTTCTATGTCTCCTTCTCCGTATCCTTCTCCTTCTCATTCTCGTTCTCGTTCTCGTTCTCCTTCTCCTCCTTCTTTACGTCCTCCTTCTCACTCTAATTCTTCTTCTTCCTTTTCTTCTTATTCTTCTTCATCTTCTTCTGCTTCTTCTTCCTCTTCTTCTTTGACCTCTTCACTTCTTCTTTTTGTTCTTTTTCTTCTTCTTTTTCTTCCTCTTCTTCTTCTACTTCTACTTTTTCCTCCTCTTTTTCCTCTTCTTCTTCTTCTTTGTCTTCTTCTTCTACTTATCCTTCTCCTTCATCTTCTTTGTCTACTACTTCTTCTTCTTCTTCTTCTTCTTTTTCTTCATCCTCTTTTCGTTTTTCTTCTTCTTCTATTTCTTCTTCTTATTCTTTTTGTTCCTTTCCTTCTTTTTCTTTTTCTTCTTCTTTTTTCTCTTCTTCGTCCGCCTGTTCTTCTCCTTTCTTTTGTTCTTCTCTTCTTCTCCTTCGGATAAAGTATTAGGGATTAGGAATGGATTGATGATTAGTGAATAGAAGATGTAGTCGAAGATGATTATGATGATGATGATGTTGAAGAAGAAGAAGAAAAAGAATAAGAATAAGAAGAACAAGAACAAGAAAAGAAAAAAGAAGGATAAAGTGGATGAAGAAGAAGAAGAAGAAGAAAAAGAAGTAGAAGAAGAAGAAGAAGAAGAAAGAGAGGAAAAGTAGTAGTAGAAGAAGAGGAAGTAGAAGAAGGAGAAGAAGATGAAGAAATGGTGAAAGAAGAAGAAGAGAAAGGATTGGGAGAAGAAGAGAAAGAAGGAGAAGAGCAAGAAGGAAAAAGTGGATGAAGAAGAAGAAGAAGAAGAGAAAGAAGTAGAAGAAGAAGATGAAGGAGAAGAAGAAGAAGAAGAAGAAGAAAGAGAGGAAAAGTAGTAGTAGAAGAAGGAGAAGAAGATGAAGAAAAGGTGAAAGAAGAAGAAGAGAAAGAATTGGGAGAAGAAGAGAAAGAAGGAGAAGAGCAAGGATTAGTGATTAAGGATTAGGAATTAAGGAAAAGAGATTAAGGATTGGAGATTGAGGACTAAAGATTAAAGATTTAGAATTAGAGATTAAAGATTATGGATGGATTAGATACAAAAGATTAGGGAAGGATGAATAAGACATTATAGATTTAAGGATGAGAGATTAAGGAGGGAGGGAATTAGGGGTAAAGATTAAGGAATAAAGAATAACAATTCTGAAGAACAAGAATAATAAGAAGATGATGAGGAAGAAGAAGAAGAAGAAGAAGAAGAAGAAGGAGGAGGAGAAGAAGAAGACAAAGAAGAAGAAGTAGAAAAAGAATAATAATAATAATAATAATAATAATAATAAAAATAATAATAAGAGGAAGACACGAAAGAAGAGGGGGAAGAAGAAAAAGAAAATGAGGAAGAAGAAGAAGAAGCAGAAGAAGACGTAGAAGAAGAAGAAGAACAGAACAAGAAGAGGTAGAAGAAGAATTAGAAGAAGGAGATGGAGAAGATTAAGAAGAAGAAGAAGAAGGAGAAGGCCAAGAAGTTGAAGAAGAAGAAGATGATGATGAAGTGGAAGATGAAGAGGAAAAAGAAGAAGAAGAAGAAAAGATGTGGAAGATGATAAAAAAAGAAGAATAACAACAAGAAGAGAAGATGAAGAAGAAGAAGAAGAAGAAGAAGAAGAGGAAATAAAAAAAGAAGAAGAAGAAGGAGAAGAAGAAGAAGGAGAAGAAGAGGAAGAAGAAGAAGAAATAGATGAGGAACAAGATTAAAAAGAAGTAGAAGAAGAAGAAGTAGAAGAAGAAGAAGAAGAAGAAGAGGAAAAGGAAGAAGTGGAAGAAGAAGAAGACACAGAAGAAGAAGAAGAGGAGGAGGAAGGAGAAGATGAAGAAGAAGAAGAAGGAGAAGAAGAAGAGGAAAAAGAACAAGATGAAAAAGAAGAAGAAGAAAACATAGAAAAAGAAGAAGAAGAAGAAGAAGAAGAAGAGGAAGATGAGGAAGAAGAGAAAGAAAAAGAAGATAGAGATAAGGAAGGGGAAGAAGGAGAGGAAGAAGAAGAAGAATAAGATCATAAAGAAGAAGTAAAAGAAGAAGATGAATTGATAGATTATGGATTAAGGATCAGGAATAAGGGATTACATTTTAGGGATTAGGAATTATGGAATGAAGGATTAGGGATTGTGTATAAAGGAATACAGATTAAAGATTAGGGAAGGAGGGATTAAAGATTAGTGATTAGGTATTTAAGAGTTAATTATTAAGGAATATGGGTAAAGATTAAGGAGTAAGGATTGGGGAGAAAGTAATAGGGATTAGGGATTAGAGATTAGAGATTAAGGATTAAGGATTAGGGATTAGGGATTAAGGATGAAGAGGCTAATGATTAAGGATTAGAGGTTAGTGATTAAAAAATAAGAGATTAATTGTTAAGGATTCAGGATTAAAGGTTTGGGATTTAGGATTAAGGATTAGGGATTCGAGAATAAAAATTAGGGATTATGAATTAAAAATTAGAGATTAGAGAAGCAAGATTTGGGGTTTCAGATTATGGATTAGAGATTAAGAACAAGATTGTCATTAGAGATTAAGATTAGGGATTAAGAATTAGGGATTAGGATTAGAGATTTGTGATTAGGTAATACATATTTAGGATAGGGACTATGGATTATGGATTCAGGATTATAGATTAAGCTTTAAGGATTAGAGTTTAGAGATTAGAGATTATGGATTAGTGGTTAAGGATTAAAGATTAGGAATGGGTTATTGATTAGGGATAAAGGATTAGTGATTAGGGATTAGGGACAAGGAAGAAGGAGAACGAGAAGAATAAGAAGAAGAAGGAGAAGGCGAAGAATTAGAAGTAGAAGAAGAAGAAGAAGAGGAAGATAAAGAGAAAAAAAGAAGAATAAGAAGAAGAAGAAGAAGAAGGGGAAGATGAAGAAAAGGAAGAAGAAGAAGATGAGAAGAAAAAAATGAAGAACAAGAAGAAGAAGAAGAAATAAAAGAATAAGAATAATAATAAGAAGAAGGAGAAGAAGAAGAAGAAGAAGAAGAAGAAGAAGAAAAATACATTGAAGAGGAAAAACAACAAGAATAAGAAGAACCAGAAGAAGAAAAACCACTAAAGAAAAAAATAGATGAAGAAGAAGAGGAAGAAGAAGAAAAATAGCAGAAGAAGAAGAAAAGAAGAAGAAGAAGAAGAAGAGCAACAAGAAGAAGAGGATGGAGAGGAAGATATAGAAAAAGAAGAAGATGAAGAAGAAGAGGAAAAAAGAGAAGAAGAAAAGTAGAAGAAGAAGAAGAAGAAGAAGAAGAAGAAAAGGAAGAAGAAGAGGAGGAAGAAGAAGAGGAAGAAGAAGAAGAAGGTGAAGATGAGGAATAAGGGGAAGATGAAGAAGAGGAAGTTGAGGAAGAAGAAGAAGAGGAAGAGAAAGAAGAAGAAGAAGAAGAAGAAGAAGAAGAAGAAGAGGAAAAGGAAGAAGAAGAAGAAGAAGAGATGAATTAGGGATTAGAGATTAGGGATTAACAATTAGAGATTAGGGTCTAAATAATGAAGGATTCGGGATTATGTATCAAGGAATTAGGATTAAAGATTAGAGATGGATGATTAGGTATTATAGATTTGGGATTAAGGAGTTAGCAATTAAAGATTATGGATTAGGGATTGGGGATTAAGGAGTAAGGATTAGGAAATAAGTAATAGGGATTTGGGATTAGGATTAAGGATTATAGTTTAAGAATTAGGGATGTAGGAATTAATGATTAGGAATTAGAGATTCAGGGTTATGAATTAAGAGATTTATTGCTAAGCATTAGGGATTCGAGATTAGAGTTTAAGGAAGTATTATTCAAGATTAAAGATTAGAGATTATGGATTTAAGATTAGAGGATGAGGATTAGCCTTAGAGATTAGAGAATTAAGGATTAGGGACTAGAGATTAGGGATTAGAGATTAGAGCTTAAGGATTATGGATTATAGATTCAGGATTAAGGACCAGGTATTAGGGAATATAGTTTAATGATTAGAGATTTAGGCTTACAAGATAAGAAGAAGAAGGAAGTGATGAGGAGGTAGAAGGAGATGAAGAAGAAGACGAAGAAGAAGAAATAGATGTAGAAGAAGAAGAGGAAGAAGAAGAACATGAAAAGAAGTAGGAGAATAAGAAGAAGAACATGAGGCAAAAGTAGAAGAGGAAGAGGTAGATGTAGAAGAAGAAGAAGGAGAAGTAGAAGAAGAAAAGGATTAAAAAGAAGAGGGACTTAAAGAAAAAGAAGAAGAAAAGGACTAAAAAGAAGAGGGACTTAAAGAAAAAGAAGAAGAAGAAGAAGAAGAGGGAGAAGAAGGAGAAGATGAAGAAGAAGAAAAGGAAGAGGAATAAGAAGAAGAACAAGAAAAAGAAGTGGAAGAAGAGGAGGAAGAAAAAGAAGAAGATGAAGGAGTAGAAGAAGAAGAAGAAAAAGAACATGTTGAAGAGAAGAAGAAAAGGAAGAAGAAGAGGAGGAAGAAGAAGAAGAAGAATAACAAGAAAATGAGATGAATTAGGTATTAAGGGTTAGGGATTATGGATAGAATAGTGGAGAGATTTGAAATTAAGTATTAGGGATTAAGGATTAAGGATTTAGAATTTGAGATTATAAATTAGTAATTAGGGATTAGGGTTTAGGGACTAAAGATTGTGGATTAAAGAGTAGAGATTATGTAACAATTAATAGATATTAAAGATTATAGATTAGAAATTATGTATTAGGGACGAATGGATTAATGATTTGGGATTAGGGATTGAGGATTAAAGTATGAATGTTTAAGTTTGTAGATTAGGCATTTCGGATTCAAGATTACAAAATTTGGAATACAGATTTGGGATTATGGATAAAAGATTAGCGATTAAGGATTAGGGATTTAGATCTAGGGGATTAGAGATGTGGGATTAGGACTTGGGGATTAACTGATTGTAAGTAGGATTAAGGATTATGGATTAGTGATTAAATATTAAGGATTAGGGATTTGATATTAAGTATTAAGGATTAAGGATACTAGATTATGGATTATAGATTGATTATTAGAGTTTAGAGATTAAGGATAAGGGATTATGATTTAAGGATGGATTACAGATTAGGGATTAAGGATTAGCGATTAGAGATTAGGGATTAGGGAATAAGAATAAGGGAAGTGATTAGGGAGGGATGGATTTGGGATCACAAATTTAAGGATGAGATATTAGGGAGGGAGGGATTAAGGAGTAAGGATTAAGGATTACAATTGAGAAGAAGAAGAAGAAGATGAACAAGAAAAACAAGAAGAACATGGAGAAGAAGAAGAAGAGGAGGAAGTAGAAAAGGAAGAAAAAGAATGAGAACAAGAAGCAGATGATGAAAAAGAAGAAGAAGAAAAAGAAGAAGATAAAATGGAAGAAACAGAATAACAACAAAAAAAAGATAAAAAAGAAGAAGAAGGAGAAGAAGAACAAAAAGAAGAGGAAGATGAAGAAGAAGAGGAAAAAGAAGAAGAAGAGAAAGAAGATGAAGAAAATGATAAAGAAGTGGAAGAAGAAAAAGAAGAACAAGTAGATGAAGAACAAAAGGAAGAAGAAGAGGAAGAAGAGGCGGAGGAAGAAGAAGAAGAAGAAGGAGAAGGAGAAGAGTAAGAAGAAGTAGAAGAAGAAGAAGAAGGTGAAGAAGTTAAAGGGGAAGAAGAAGAAGAAGAAAAATAGGAAGAAGAAGAGGAAAAAGAAGAAGAAGAACAAGAAGAGGAAGATGAAAAAGAAAAAGAAGAAGAAGAAGAGAGGAAGAAAAGTTAAAGTAGAAGAAGAAGAAGAAGAAGAAGAAGAAGAAGATGAAGAAGAAGAAGAAGGAGAAGAAGAAGAGAAAGAAGAAGATAAAGAAAAAGAAGAAGAAGAAGGATATAAAAAGTGGAAGAAGTGAAAGAAGTAACAAAAGAAGAAGAAGAACAAGTATGAGAAGATGCAGAAGATGAAGAAAAAGAGGAGGAAGAAGAAGTAGAATAATCAGAAGAAAAAGATGAAAAGGAAGAAGAAGAATGCATAGATGAAGAAGAAGAAGAGGTATTTGAGGAAGAAGAAGATAAAGAAGAAGAAGAAGGGGAAGAAGAAGATGAAGAAGAAGAAGAGGAAGGAGAAGAACAAGAAGAATAAGAAGTAAAAGATGAAGATGAGAAAGAAAAGAAAGAAAAAAAGATGAAGATAAGGAAGAAGAGGAAAAGAAGAACAAGAAGAAGAAGAAGAAGAAGAAGATGAGTAAGAAGATTAAGTAGAAGAAGAAGAGAAAGAAGAGATATATTCGAGATCAAGGGTTTGGGATTAGGGATTAAGGATTAAAGATTAATGATTGAGAATTGAGTGATAAAGGATTAGAGATTAGGTATATAGGAATATAGATTAAAGAGTCAGGAGAGAGGGATTAAGAATTAAGGATTAGGGATTTAAGAGTTAGGAATTATAGATTAAGGTTTAGGGATTAGGTTTTAGGGATTAGGGTTTAAGGAATAAGTAATAAGTATTATAGATTAAGAATTAATGATTTGGAATTAGGTTTTTTAGATGAAGGGATTAATGATTAATGATTAGAGATTAGGGATAAAGAATTATAGGATTAATTACTAAGGACAAGGGTTTAGACATTAGTGATTTAAGATTAGAGATCAGGGTTTAGAGAATTAGAATTAGAGATTAAGGATTTGGGATGCTAAATTTTGGATTAGGTGTTTGAGGTAAAGACATTTGGATTAGCATTAGATATTTAGGATTAGAGATTAAGGATTTTGTATTAATGAATAAGGATTAAGGATTAGAGATTAGAGACTAGGGATCAGGGATTTTAAATTATAAATTAATGATTAAGGAGAAGAAGAAGAAGAAGAAGAGGAAGAAATAGAAGAAGAAGAAGAAGAAGAAAGAGAAGAAGAAGAAGGAGACAAAAAAAAGGAAGTAGAAGAGGAATAAAAGGAATAACAAAAGAATTAGTAGAAGAAGAAGAAGTGGAAGAGGAGGAAGAAGAAAAAGAAGAAGAAGAAGGGGAAGGCAAAGAAGAAGAAGAAGTGGAAGACAAAGAAGAAGAAGAAGAAGAAGAAGAAGAAAAGATGAAGAGGAAAATAAACAAGAAGACGAAGAAGAAGAGGAGGAGGAGGAAGAACAACAACAAGAAGAAGAAGAGAGGAAGATGATGAGGAAGGAGAAGAAGAAGAACAACAAAATGTGGAAGAAAAAGAAAGGGAAAGGAAAGAAGAAGAAGAAGAAGAAGAAGAAAAATAGTAAGAAGAGGAGGAAGATAAAGAAGAAGAAGAGGAAATATAGATGGATTTGGGATTAAGGATTAAGTGTTAGGGATTAAGAATTAGAGATTAAGTGGAGAACGAGTACATATTAGGGATTAGGGATTACAGATTATGGATTATAGAGGGAGGGATTGATTTTAGAGATTAGCTCTTAGGGATTAGGGAATAGGGAGGGAGAGATAAGGCATTTGTTATTAGGGATTAGGGATTAAGAATTAAGGAAAAGAGATTAAGGATTATGGATTAGAAATTAAAGATTTGGGTTTCGAGATTACAGATTATTGATTAAGGAGTAGTGATTACGGAATAAGTAATAAGATTTATGTATTAAGGATTAGAAATTAAGGATTAAGGTTGATGGGATTGATGATTAAGGATTAGGGAATAGGGATCAAGGATTAAAGGATAAAATATTAAAGATTAAGAATTAAGGATTTGGTGTTTTGGATTATGGAATAAGGATTATTTATTAGCGATTAGTCATTAAGAATTTGAGACTAAGGATTTCCTATTACAGATTAAGGATTAGAGACTAGAAATTAAGGGATCAAGAATAGCATTAGGTATCAGAGATTAGGTATTAGGGATTAGTGATTAAGGATAAGGGATTATGGATTAAGGATTTAAGAGTAGACATTAAAGATTATGGATTAGGGATTAGGGAATAGAGATTAGAAAAAAGGAAAAGATGAAGATGAGGGTGAAGAATTAAAAGAAGAAGAAGAAGTAGAAGAAGAGGAGGAAGAAGAAGAGGAAGAATAAAGAAGAATGATGAAAGAAGAAAGAACAAAGAAGAAGTAAGAAAGAATTTTGAAGAAAGGAGGAAGGAGGAAGGTAGAAGGAAGAAGAAAAAAGAAAGAAGAAAGAACGAAGCAAAAATAAGAAAGAACAAAGCAAAAATAAGAAAGAAGAAAGAAATAAAAGAAGAAGAAGAAGAAGAAGAAGGAGAAGAAGAACAAGAAGTAAGAGGACTAGGAGAAGAAAGAGGACAAGGAAGAGGAGGAGAACGAGAAAGAGAAGGACAAAGAGAAGGAGATGGAGATGGAGAAGGAGAAGGAGAAGGTGAAAGTGTGAGATAAGGAGGAGGAGGAGAAGAGGAAAGAGAAGGAGATGAAGAAGAATAAGAAAAGAAGAAGAAATAGAAGAATAAGTAGAAGAAGAAGAAGAAGAAGTAGAACTGGAAGAAGAAGAGGAAGAAGAATTTCAAGAAAAGAAGACAATGGAGGAAAAGAAGAAGAGGATGAAGAAGAGGAAGAGGAAGAAGAAGTAGTAATAGTAAAAGGAGAGGAAGAAGACGAAGAGGAATATGAAGAAGAAGAAGAACAAGAAGAAAAAGAAGTAGAAGAAGAAGGAGAAGAAGATGATGATGAAGAAGAAAGAGAGAAAGAAGAAGAAGAAGAAGACAAAGAAGAGTAAAATAAGGAAGATTAGGAAGAAGAAGAACAAGAAGATGAGGAAGAAGATGTAGAAGAAGAGGAGGAGGAAGAAGAAGAAGAGGAGGAAGAAGAATAAGAAGAGGAGGAAGAGATGGACTGGAGATTAAGAATTAAGGTTTAGAGAATACGACTTAAGGAGGCAGGGATATAAGATTAGGTGTTAATGACTAAAGATTAGGAATTATAGGTTAGGAAATAAATATTAGGGATTGGAGATTATCAATTAGGGTTTAGGAATTAAAGATTATGGTTCAAGGAGTAATGATTAAGGAATAAGTAATAAGGATTAGGGATTAAGGATTAGGCATTAATGATTAAGTAAATTATTTGAGATGAAAAGATAATGATTAGTGATTTAGGATTAAAGAATTAATTATTATGGATTGGAAATTAGGGATTAAAGATTCAAGATTTGGGATTACAAATACTAGAATAGAGATTAAGGTTTACGAATTAGGGATTAGTGATTAGAAACTGGGGATTTAGGATTATGGATTAGAGATTAGGGATTAGAGATTAGAGGTAAAGCAATTAAGATGAGGATTAGGGATGAGGGATTAGAGATTAAGGATTAAGGATTAGGGTTTAAGGATTAGAAATTGAAGACTAAGAATTATAGATTATATTGTAAGGATTAGGGATTAGGGGTCAAGTATTAAGGATTAGGGTTTATGGATTAGTAATTAGAGATTAGGAAATAAGGATTAGAGATTAGGGATTTGTGATTATGGATTATAGAGTATGGATTAGGTATTCAGGATTAGGGTTTAAGGATTAAAGATTAAGGATTAGAGATTATTGATTAAGGATTAAAAATTATGGATAAAGGATGGATTAGGGATTAAGGATTAGGGATTAGGGATTTGGGATTAAAGATTAGAAAATAGGGATTAGTGATTTGGGAGAGCTGGATTAGGGATTACAAATTTTGAGATAAGAGATTAGGTAAGGAGGGATTAAGGAATAAGAATTAAGGAACAGGAATTAGAAATTACAAAGAAGAAGGCAAGGAGAAGAAGAGGAAGAAGATGATGAAGAAGAAGAAGAAGAAGAATAAGTAATGGAAGAAGTAGAGGAAGAAGATGACAAAGAAGAAGAAGAAGAAGAAGAGGAAGAAGAAGAAGAAGAGGAGGAAAAAGAAGACAAGAAGAAGAAGGCATAGTAGAAAAAGTAGAAGAAGAAGAAGAAGAAGAAGAAGAAGAATTAGAGGAAGAAGAAGAACAAGAAGAAGAAGAGGAGGAAGAAGAAGAAGAAGTGGAAGATGAGGAAGAAGAGGAAGAAGAAGACAAAGATGAGGAAGAAGAAGAAGAAAATGTGGGAGAAGAAGTAAAAGAAAAAGAAGAAGAAGAAGAAGTAGTAGAAGAAGAGAAAAAGAAGAGACATATTAAGGATAAATGGTTAGAGAATAGGGATTAAAGATTAAGGAACGAAGGGTTAGGAATTATGTGTCAGGAAATATTGATTAAAGATTAGGGATTGAGGGAATAGGGATTTGGTAGTTTGTAATTAGCGATTAAGGTTTAAGGATTAGAGATTAGGGAATAAGTAATAAGGATTACGGATAAGGGATTTAGGATTAAGGATTAAGGATTAGGGATTAGGGATTAGGGATTACAGATGAATGGATTAATGATTAAAGATTAGATATTAAGGATTAATAATTAATAGATTAATTTTTAAGGATTTGTGATTAAAGATTAGTGATTTAGGATTAAGGATAAGGGGTTAGGGTTTAGGGAATAGGGATTAAAGATTAGGGATTAGAGATTAAAGATTAAAGGTTAGAGATTAGACATTAGGTATTAGAGATAAAGGTATTATAATTTGTATTAGAGTCTAGAGATTAGGGATAAGGGATTTGGGATTAGTGATTAATGTTTAGGAATTAAGAATTAGAGATTTAAGATTAAGTATTTATGGATTATAGGTTTGGATTATGTACTGGAGATTAGAGTTTAGGGAATAGCGATTAAGGATTAATTGTTATGGATTAAAGATCAAGAATTAGAGATTAGGGTTGGATTAGTGATTAAGGATTAAGGAGTAGGGATTAGGGATTAAGAACTAGGGATTAGGAAGAAGGAAGAAGGAAGAAGAAAGAAGAAAGAAAGAAGAAGAAAGAAAGAAGTAGGGGGAAAAAGAAGAGGAAGAAGAAAAAGATGAAGAACAAGAAGAGGAAGAAGAAGAGAAAGAATAAAGAAGAATGAAGAAGGAAGCAAAAGATGGAAGGAAGTAGGAAGGAGGAAGGAAGGAGGAAGACGGAAGAAGGAACGAGGAAGGAAAGAGGAAGGTGGAAGAAGGAAGGAGGAACGAAGAAGGAAGAAGCAAGAAGAAAGAAGAAAGAAAAAAAGAAGAAAGAAGAAAGAAGAAGAAGAAGAAGAAGAAGAAGAAGAACAATGAGAAGGACAAGAAGGATGAAGAGAAGGAGGAGGAGGAAGAGGAGTAGGAGAAGGAGAAGGAGATTGAGAAGGAGAAAGAGAAGGAGAAGGAGTTGGAGAAGGGGAAGGAGAAAGACAAAGAGAACGGACAAGGAGAAGAAGGAGAAGCTGAAGGAGAAGAAGAAGAAAAAGACATAGACAAAGAAGTAGAAAAAGAAGAAGAAAAAGAAGAAAAAGAAGAAGAGAAGAAGAGGAAGAAGAAGAGGAATAAGAAGAACAAGAAAAGAAGGAGAAGAAGAAGAGGAATAAGAAGTAGATGATGAAGAGACGAAGAAGAAGAAGAAGAAGAAGAAGAAGAAGACAAAGACAGAAAAAAGAAAGAGAATAGGAAAATGAAGAAGAAAAAGAAGAAGTTGAAGAAGAAGTTGAAGAAGAAGAAGAGGAGGAAAAAAAGAAGAAGAAGAGAAAGAAGAGGAAGAAGAAGTAAAAGAAAAAAGAAGAAGAGAAAGATGAGGAAGAAGAAGAAGACAAGGAAGAAGAATAAGAAGAAAATGAAATGAAAGAGGAAGAGGAGATGGATTGGGGATTAAGGAGGGAGGATTAGGGATTAGTCAATATGTTATTACGGACTAGAAGGGATGGACTAGGGAATAGAGATTAGGTATGAGTGCTTTGGGATTTGGGATTAGGGTGGGAGGGATTACATATTAGGAAATAGAGATTAAGGATTAAGGATTATGGATTAGTTATTAGGGATTAGGGCTTAGGTATTAAGGATTATGGATTTAAGGAGTAGGGATTAGGGAATAAATAATAGGAATTTGGAATTAAGGGTTAAAGATTATGGATTAGGGATGAAGCGATTAATGATTAAAGGATTATCGATTAGGGATTAAGGATTAAGGGATTAATAGATAAAGATTAGGAATTTAGGATTAATTATTATAGGTTAGCGAATAATGATTAAGGATTAGAGATTAATGATTAGAGATTCGAGATAAAGATAGAGATTAGAGATTAGAGATTAAAGATTAGAAATTAGTGATTAAGAATTTATAGATTAATCATGGAGGATTAAAAATTTAAGATTAGGGATAGGCATTAGAGATTAGTGTTTAGGGATGTAGGATTTAAGATTAGTTATTAATGATCAATGATTAAAGATTAATAGATTAGGGATTTGTGATTAAAGATTTGAGATTAGTGATTAGAGATAAAGTATTTAGGATTATATCTTAGAGATTAGATATTATGGAATATGGATTTGTAATTATGGTTAGCTATTAAGGATTAGGGATTTGAGATTAGAGATTTAGGATATAAGAAGCAGAAGAAGAAGAAGAAGAAGAAGAAGAAGAGAAGAAGAATTAGAAGAAGAAGAGGAAGAGGAAGAGGAAGAAGAAGAAGTAGAGGAAGATGAGGAACAAGAGGAAGAAGAAGACAAGGGATAAGGATGCAAAAGAAGAAGGGGAAGAGAAGTAGAGATAAAGAAGAAGAAGAAGAAGAAGTAGAAGAAGAGAAAAAGAAGAGATAGATTAAGGATAGATAGTCAGAGATTAGGGATTAAGGATTAAGGAATGAAGGGTTAGAAATTAGGTGTCAAGAAATATAGATTAAAGATTAGGGATTAGGGAATTAGGGATTTGGGAGTTAGTAATTAGAGATTAAGGTTAAGGATTAGAAATTAAGGATTACAGAGTAGGGATTTGGGAATAAGTAATAAGGATTAAGGATTTAGGATTAAGGATTAAGGATTTAGGATTAAGGATTAAGGATTAGGGATTACAGATGAAGGGATTAATGATTAAGAATTAGATATTAATGATTAATAATTAATAAATTAATTTTTTAAGGATTTGGGATTAAAGTTAGTGATTTAGGATTAGGGATAAGGGGTTAGGTTTTAGGGAATAGGGATTAAAGTTTAGGGATTAGAGATTTGATATTAAGGATGCAAGATTAAAGGGTTAGAGATTAGATAATAGATATTAGAGATAAAGGTATTAGAATTTGTATTAGAGTATAGAGATTAGGATTAAGGATTTGGGATTAGTGATGTTTAGGAATTACTAATTAGAGATTAAAACTAAGTATTATGGGTTATAGATTAGGGATTATGGATTAGGGATTTGATATTAAAAGTTTAGGTTTAGGGATTATAGATTAAGGATTAATGGTTAGGGATTAAGAATCAAGGATTAGAAATTAGGGTTGGATTTGTGATTAGGGATTAAGGAGTAAAGATTAGGTATTAAGGACTAAGGATTAGGAGAGGAAGAAGAAGGAAGAAGAAAGAAGAAAGAAAGAAGAAGAGAAGAAAGAAAGAAGAAGAATAAGTGAAGGAAAAAGAAGAGGAAGAAGAAAAAGAAGAAGAATAAGAAGAGGAAGAAGAAGAGAAGTAATAAAGAAGAAGGAAGAAAAAGATGGAAGGAAGAAGGAAGGAGAAAGGAAACAGAATGATGAAGAAGGAAGGAGGAAGAAGGAGAAAGATGAAAGAAGGAAGGAGGAACAAAGAAGGAAGAAGCAAGAAGAAAGAAAAAAGAAGGAAGAAGAAAGAAGAAAGAAGAAAGAAGAAGAAGAAGAACAAGAAGAACTAGAAGGAGAAGAAGGATTGATGGAAGGAGGAGGAGGAAAGAGAAGGAATAGGCAGAGGAGAAGGAGAAGGAAGAGTTCGAAAAGGAGGAGAAGAAGAAAGAGAAAGACAAAGAGAAGGGCAAGGAGAAGAAGGAGAAGCTGAAGAATAAGAAAAAGAAGAAAAAGATAGATGAAGTAGTAGAAGAACAAGAAGAAGAAGAGGAAGAAGAAAGGAATAAGAAGAACAAGAAAGAATGAGAAGAAGAAGAGGAAGAAGAAGTGGAGGAAGAAGAAGAAGAAGAAGACGAAGAAGAAGAAGAAGAAAAAGAAGAAGAGGAGAATGATGAGGATGAAGAAGAAGACGAGGAAGAAGAATAAGAAGAAAATGAAGACGAAGAGGAAGAAGAGATGGATTGGGGATTAGGAATTAGGGATTAGGGATTAGGGATTAAGGAGGGAGGGATTAGGGGTTAGGAAATATGTATTACGAAACTAGGAGGGATGGATTTTGGAATAGAAATTAGATATGAGGGATTAGGGATTTGGTATTAGGGTGAGAGGATTAGGTATTAGAAAAGAGATTAAGGGTTAAGGATTATGGATTAGCAATTATGGATTAGGGATTAGGTATTATGGGATTATTGATTAAGGAGTAGGGATTAGGAAATAAACAATAGGAATTTGGAATTAAGGGTTAGGATTAGGGATTAGGGATGAAGGGATTAATGATTAAGGATTATCGATTAGGGATTAAGGATTAAGGATATGAATCATTAAAGATTAGGAACTTTAGGATTAATGATTACATATTAACAAATAGTGATTAAGGATTTGAGATTATTGATTAGAGATTAAAGATAAGATTAGGGATTATAGATTATAGAATAGGGATTAGAAATTAGAAATTAAGAATTAAGGGATTAATCATGAAGGATTAAAACTTTAAGATTGAGGATTAGGAATTATGGATTATGGATTAGAGATGAAGAATTAGGTATTTGGGATTAAAGTTTAAGGATTAAAGATTAGGGATTAGGAATCAAAGATTAAGGATTAGAGATTAAGGATGGACTAGTGATTAGGGATTAAGGATTATGGATTAAAGATTAAGGATTAGAGATTAGGGATAAGGAAGAAGGGAGAAGGAAGAGGGAAGAAAGAAGAAGGAAAGAAGAAGAAGAAGAAGATGCAAAAAAAGAAGAGGAGGAAGAAGAAAAGGATGAATATAAAAGAAGAATGGAGAAGGAAGAAGGAAGGAAGAGGGAAGTAGGAAGGAAGAAGGAAGATAGAAGAAGAAAAGTGGAAGGAAGAAGATAGAAAGAAGGAAGAAGAAAGAAGAATGAATAAACATGAAAGAAGAAAGAAGAAAGAAGAAAGTAGAAAGAAGAACAAGAAGAAGAAGTAGAAGAAGAACAAGGAGAAGGGGAAGGAGATGAAGGTTACGAGCAGAAGGAGGAGATGGAAAAAGAGGAGGAGAAGGAGAAGGAGAAGGGGATAGGAGAAGGAGAAGGAGAAGGAGTAGGAGTAGGAGAAGGAGAAGGAGAAGGAGAAAGAGAAGAAGAAGGAGAAGGGGAAAGACAAAGAGAAGGCAAAGGAGAAGAAGAAGGAGGAGAAGAAGAAGAAGAAGAAGAACAAGAAATAGAAGAGAAGAAGAAGTAGAAGAAGGAGGAGAAGAAGAAGGAGAAGAAGAAGAAGAGAAGAAGAAGAAGAAGAAGAGTGAGAGAACAAGAAAAGGAGAAGAGGGAGAAGAAGAGGAAGTTGAAGAGGAAGAAGAAGTGGAAGAAGAAGAAGAAGAGAAGAAGAAGAAAGAAAGAAAAGTAGAAAAAAAGAAGAAAGAAGAAAGAAGGAAGAAGAAGAAGAAGAAGAACGTGAAGGAAAAGGAGGAGGGATGGAGAAGAAGGAGGAGAAGGAGAAGAAGAAGGAGAAAGAGAAGGAGAAGGAGAAGGAGAAGTTGAAAGAGAAGGAGAAGGAGATAGAGAAGGAGAAGGAGATGGAGAAGGTGAAGGAGAAGGAGAAGGAGAGGAGTAGGAGAAGGAGAAGGAGAAGGAGAGGAATAAATACCAAAACAAGGAGACGAAGAAGGAGAAGCAGAAAAAGAAGAAAAAGAAGAAGAAGAAGAAGAAAAAGAAGAAGAAGAAGAAGAGGAAATATAGAAAAGAAGAAGAAGAGGAAGAAGAAGAGGAAGAAGAAGAAGAAGAAGAAAAAGAAGAAGAGGAAATAGAAGGAGAAGATGAATAAGTGGAAAAGAAGAAGAGGCAGAAGAAGAAGAAAAAGAGGAAGAAGAAGAAGCAATAGTAGAAGAAGAAGAAGAAGTAGAATAAGAAGAAGAAGAAGAAGACAAAGAAGAAGAATAAGTGGAAAAAGAAAATGAAAAAGAAGATGAAAAGGAAGATAAGAAAGAAGTAGAAGAAGTAAAAGAAGGAGAAGAAAAAGAAAAAGAAGAGGAAGAAGAAAAAGAAGAAGAAGATGAAAGGAAGATAAGGAAGCAGAAGTAGTTGAGAAGAAAATAAAGAGAAGAAGAAGAAGAAGGGTAGAAGAAGAAGGAGAAGAAGAGGAAGAAGAAGTGGAAGAAGTAAAAGAAGAGGATGAAGAAATGGATTAAGCATTAGGATTAGGCATTAGGGATTAAGTTTTAGGGATTATGGATTAGGGATTATATGATTAGGAACATGGATTATGGATTAGCAATTTAGGATTGGAGTTTAGGATTAAAGGATTAAAGAGTTAGGATTAAGGAATAAGTAAAAAGGAGTAGGGATTAAGTATTTGGAATTATGGATTAAGGATGAAGGGTTTAATGATTAGGGATTAAAGAGTTAAGATTAAAAGATCTATTATTAAGGTTTATGGGTTAGTGATTTAGGATTAAGGATTACGATTAAGAGAGTAGGGATTAACGATTAGACATTAGTGATTATGGATTTTGGATTCAAGATTTATGATTAGAGACTAGGATTAAGGATTAGAGATTTAGTGGTTATAATTAGGATTAGGACTTATGGATTGAGGATTAATGATGAAGGATCAAGGATTAGAGATAAGATATTAGGAGAGGAAGGATTAGGGATTAAGCATTAGGGATAAAAGATTATGGACTAAAGTATTGGAGATTAAGGATTTAGGATTAGGGATAATGGATTAGAAATTTGGCATTAGTGTTTAAGGATAAGGGATTAGGGACTAGAGATTAAGGAATAAGCAGTAGAGATAAAATTCAGGGATTAATGACTAAGGATTAATTGTTGAAGATTTGGGATGGATTAGAGATCAAACAAGAAGGAGATGAAGTAGAAGAAGAATAAGAAGAAGAGGAAACAAAGAAGAAGAAAATGAAGAAGAAGAAGAAGACAAAGAATAAGAAGAGCAAAAGAAGAGGAGGAAGAAGAAGAAGAAAAAGGAGAACATGAAGAAGAAGAAAAGGAAGAAGTAGAAGTAGAAGAGGAAGATGAAGGTGAAGAAGAAGAAGAAGTAGACGAAGAGGAAGTAGAGGAAAAAAAGAGGAAAAAGCAAAAGAAGAAGAGGAAGAAGAAGAAGAAGAAGAAGAAGAGATGAAGAAGAAGCTGAAGAAGAAGAAGAAGAAGAAGAAGAAGAAGTAGAAGATGAAAAAAAGGGAAGAGGAAGAAGAAGAGCAAGAATAAGGGGAAGAAAAAGAAGAAAAAGAGGAGGAAGAAGAAGAAGAAGAAGAAGAAGGAGAAGAAGAAGACGAAGAAGAAGAAGAAGAGGAAGAAAAAGAGAAGAAGAAGAAGAAAGAAAAGAAGAAGAAAAAGAGAAAAAAGTAGGAGAAGAAGAAGAAGAAGAAGAAGAGGTAGAAGAGGAAGAAGAGGATAAAGAAGAAGATGAATGAAGAAGAAGAGAAGAAAAGAAAGAAGATGAAGAAGAGGAAGAGGAAGAAGAAGAAGGAGAATGTGAAGGGTAAGAAGAAGAAGAGAAGAAGAAGAATAAGAAAGAGAAGAGTAGAAGGAGAAGAAGAAGAAGAAGTTGAAGAACTAGAAGAAGAAGAAGATGAAGTGGAAATTGAAGAGATAAAAGAAGAAGAAGAAGAAGAAGAAGAAGAAGTTGAAGAAGAAGAAGAAGAGGATGGAGAAGAAGAGGAAGAAGATGATCAAGAAGAAGTAGAATAACATGATGAAGAAGAGGAAGAGGAAGAAGAAGAATGGGAATATTAAGAATGAGAAGAGTAGAAGAAAGTGATGAACTAGAAGAAGAAGTAGAAGAAGAAGAAGAAGAAGAAGAAGAAGAAGGAGAAGAAGAAGATGATGATGAAGAAATGAAGAGAAAGAAGAATTAAAAGAAGAAGATGATGAAGAAATCAAGAGAAAGAAGAAGAAGAAGAAGTGAAAGTTGAAGAAGAAGAAGAAGAACAAAATGAACAAGAAGAAGAGAAGAACAAAATATGATGAAGATGTAGGAGTAGAAGAAGAAGAACAAGAGATTGAAATAGAAAATGAAGAAGAACAAAAGATGAAGAGGAATGAGAAGTGGAGGAGGAAGAAGAAGAAATAGAAAGGGAATAAGAAGGGAGAATAAGAAAAAGAATTAAGAATTAAGGATTAGGGATTAGAGAATAAGAAGGGAGAGATTTGAGATTTGATATTAGGTCTTTAGGGCTTTTGGAATAAGTAATAGGGATTTATGATTAAGGATCAGTGATTAAGGATTATGGATTAGGGATTAGAGATGAAGGATTAATTGTGAGAGATTAAAGATTAAAAATTAAGAGTTAAGGGATTAATTATTAAGAATTAAGGATTAGAGATAAGGGATTCGAGATTAGGATTTAAGATTAAGGATTGTAGATTAGGAATGGATTAGAGATTAAGTATTAGGGATTAGGGAAATGAAAGAAAAAAAGAAGATGGAAGAAAGATGAAAGGAGAAGAAATATTAAAGAAAGAAGAAGAAGAAGAAGAGAAAGAAGAAGAAGAAGAATAAAAATGAAAGATTGAAGAAGGAAGAAGGAAGAATAGGGGAAGGAGGAATGAAGAATGAAGAACGAAGAAGAAAGTAGAGAGAAGAGAGAAGAAATAAGAAAGAAGAAAAAAGGTAGAAAAAGAAGAAGTAGAACAAGAAGAAGAACTAGAAGGAAAAGGAGAAGGTGGATGTTGAGAAGGAGAAGGGAAGGAGAAAGTGAAAGAGATGGAGAAGGCAAAGGAGGAGGAGAAGGAGAACAAGTAGAAGAAGGGGAAGGAGAAGGATAAGGAGAAAGACGAGAAGAAGAAGAAGAGGAGGAAGAAGGAGAATGAGAAGAAGAATAAGGAAAAGAAGAAGAAGAAGAAGAAGAAGATGATGATGAAGAAAAAGTAGAAGAAATAACATAATAAGAAGAAGAAGAAGAACAAGAACAAGAAGAATAAGAAGAAGAGGAGGAGGAGGAAGAAGAAGAGAAAGAAGAACAAAAAAATGAAGAAGGAGAAGAAGAAGAAGAAGAAGAGGAAGAAGAAGAAGAGGAAAAAGAAGTAGAAGAATAAGAAAAAGGAGAAGAAGAAGAAAATGAAGAAGAACATGAACAAGAACAAGAACAAGAACAAGAACAAGAACAAGAACAAGAAAAGAAAAAGAAAGATAAGGAAGAAGAAGAAGAATAGGATAAGAAAATAAGGTAGAAAAAGAAGATGAAGAAGAGGACTAAAAAGAAGAAGAAGAAGAAGAAGAGGATGAATAGATTTGATTAAGGATTAATGTTTAAGGATTAGGGATTAAGGATTAAGGTGGGAGGTATTTGAGATTAGGTGTTAGGAATTAATGATTAGGTATTAGGGATTAAGGATAATGGATTGGGCATTAGGGATTTGGGAAGGGATGGATAAGGCATTATAGATTTTTGGATAAAAGAAGAGGAAGGTAAGGATTAAGGGGTAGGGATGAGGGAATATGGATTAAGGATTACGAAGAAGATGGAGAAGAAGAAGAATATGAAGAATAAGTAGAAGAACAAGGAGAAGAGGAGGAAGAAGAAGAAGAAGAAGAAAACATAGAAAAGAATAAGAACAAGATGAAGATGATGATGATGAAGAAGAAGAAGATGAGAAGAAGAAGAAGAGAAAGATGGGAAGAAGAGATGGATTAAGGATTAGGATTAAGGATGGAAGGATTCAAGATTAAAGAAAGAAGTATTAGGGATTAGAGATAAAGGAATATGGGTTAAAGATCTGAGAGAGAAGGATTAGGGATTAGGTATTAGAGATTTATAATTATAGATTTTAGAGTTAGTAATTAGGGATTTTTGGTTTATTGATTAGTAGTTAGAGATTAATGATTAAGGATTGGAGAGTAGGGATAAATAAGTAAAAGGGATTTAAGGTTAAGGATTATTAATTAAGGATTACAGATTAACAATTAGAGATGAAGGGATTAATGATTAGATATTAGAGATTAAAGATTAAGAATTAAGGGATTAATTTTTAAGGATTAAGGATTAGAGATTAGGGATTTAGAATTAGAGATTAGGAATTAGGAATAAATATTAAGGATTAGGGATTATAGATTAAAGATTAAGGATTTTGGATTAATGATTAAGAGATTAGGATTAAGATTAGAGACTAGGGATTTGTATTTTGGGATTATGGATTAGTGATTAAAGATTAAAGAATAGGGATTAGAGATTAGCGATTAGGGATTAGTGATTAGGGATAAGAGGTTAAAGAATAGGGATTAGGTATTAGAGATTAGATTTTAAGGATTATAAGTTAGGGATTAGAGGTTAAGAATAAGGATTAAGGATTATAAATTAGGGATGGATTAGAGATTAAGGATTAGGGAGATAGAAGAAGGAAGAATAAAGAAGCAGAAGAAGAAGAAGGAAAAGAAAAGGAGAAGGAGGATGAGGAGAAGGAGGAGAAGAAGGAGTAAGTGAAGGAGATGGAGGAGGAGGAGGAGAAGGAGAACGAGTAAGAAAAGGAGAAGGAGAAGGTTAAGGAGAAAGCCCAGGACAAGGAGAGGAAAAAGAAGAAGGAGAAGGAGGAGAAGAAGAAGAAGAAGAAGAAAGAAAAAAAGAAGATGAAGAAGAAGTAGATGAGGAAAAGAAAGAAGAAATAGAAGAAGAAGAAGAAGAAGGAGAGGAACAAGAAAAGAAAGAAGATGAACAACAAAAGAAGAAGAAGAAGAACAGGAAGAAGAAGAAGAAAAAGAAGAAGAAGAAGAAGAAGAAGAAAAAGAAGAAAAAGAAGCAAAAGAAGAAAAGGAAGAAGAAGAAGAAGAAGAGGAGGAAGAAGAAGAAGAAGAAGAAGAAGAGAAGGAAGAGAAAGATGAGGAAGAAGAGGAAGAAGAAGAATAAGATGAAGAAAATGAGGAAGAAAAAGAAGATAAAGAAAAGGAATAAAAAGTAAAAGAAAAAAAGGAATAAAAAATGAAAGAAGAAGAAGAAGAAGAAAAGAACAAATAGATGGATTAGGGATTAGGGCTAAGGTTTAGGGAATAGGGATAAAGGAGGGAGGGGTTAGAGATTAGATGTTAGGGATTAAGGATTATGGATTAAGAATTAGGGATTAAGGATTAGGGATTAAGAATTAAGGATTAAAATTTATGGATAATAGATTACGTATTAGGGTTTATAGTTTATGGATTAGAGATTAGATATTAGGGATTATGGATTGATTAAGAATTAGGAATTAAGGATTAAAGAATGGGGATTAGGGATTTGGGAGGGATGGATAAGGTATTATAGATTTTGGGATGAGAAATTAGGGAGGGAGGGATTAAGAAGTAGGAATTAGGGAATAGGGATTAAGGATTCCTAAGTAGATAGAGAAGAAGAAGATGATGAAGAAGAATAACAACAAGAAGACGAAGAAGAAGAAGAAGAATAAGAAGAAGAGGAAGATAGGAAGAAGAGATAGAAGTGTTGGATTAAGGATTATGGATTATGGGTTAGGGATTAAAGATTAAGGATTAAGGAAGGATTCTGGATTAAAGAATGAAGTGTTAGAGATTATAAATAAAGAAATATGGATTAAAAATTTGGGAGGAAAGGATTAGAGATTAGGTATTAGAGATTAGGAATAAGGGATTTGAAAGTTAGTAATTAGAGATTAGGGTTTATGGTTTAGCGATTTGAGATTAAGGATTAGGGATTAGTGAATAAGTAAACGAGATTTAGGATTAATGATTAGGGATTATTGATTAGGGATTGGTGATTAATGGAGTAATCATTAGAGATTAGAGATTAGAGATTAAAGATTAAGAATTAAGGGATTAATTATTATAGATTAGGGATTACAGATTAAGGATTTAAGATTAGTGATTAGGGTTTAAGAAATAGACATTAAGGCTTAGGGATTAGAGATTAAGAATGTAGACTTTAGGATTAGAGATTTAAGATTAGGGATTAGACATTAAAGGATTATGAATAGGATTAAAGACTAGGGATTAGGGTTTGGGGATTAAAGATTAGTGATTAAGGATTAAGGAGTAGTGATAGGGATTAGAGATTAGGGATTATTGATTCTAGATTAGGGATTTGGGATTAGCAATTAGAGGTTAGGGAATAGGGAATAGGAAGAAGGAAGAAGAAGAAAAAGAAGGAAGAAAGAAGGAAGAAGGAAGATGGAAGATAGAAGAAGAAAAAGAGGAAGAATAAGAGGAAGAATGAAGAAGAAAGCAGAAAGAAGAAGAAAGATGTAAGAAGGAAAGAGGAAGGAGGTTAGAAGAAGGAAGAAGGAAGGAGAAAGAAGACAGAAAAAAGTAGAAAGAAGAAAGAAGAATGAAGAAAGAAGAAAGAAGAAAAAAGAAAGAAGAAAGAAGGTAGAAGAAGAAAATGAAGGAGAGAGAAAAAGAAAAGGAGGATGAGGAGAAAGACGAGGAGCAAGAGAAGGAGAGGGGAAGGAGAAGGTGACAGAGATGGAGAAGGAGAAAAAGGAGAAGGAGAATGAGTAGGATAAGGAGAAGAGAAGGGTAAGAACAATGACCAGGAGAAGGAGCAGAAGTAGAAGAAGGAGAAGGAGGAGAAAAAGAAGAAGGAAAAGAGAAAGAAGAAGAAGAAGAATAAGAAGAAGAGGAAGAAGAAAAACATGAAAAGAAGGAGGAGAAGAAGAGAAGAAGAGAAAGAAGAAGAAAAGGAAGAAGAAGAAGATGAAGAAGAAAAAGAAGTAGAAAAGGAAGAAGAAGAATAAGAAAAAGAAGAAGAAGAGGAAGAAGAAGATGAAGAAGAAAAAGAAGAGAAAGATGAGGAAGAAGGGGAAGAAGAAGAAGAAGAAGAAGAAGAAGAAGAAGAAAATGAGGAGGAAGAAGAAGAAGAAGAGGAATAAAAAGAAGAAGGGAAAGAAGAAATGGAAGAAGAAGAAGAAGAGGATCAAGTGATGGATTAGGGATTAGGGATTAAGGAGGGAGGGATTAGATATTTGGTGTTAGGGATTTAGGATTATGGATTAAGGATTAAGGATTAGGAATTAGGTATTAGTGATTAAAAATAAGGGATAAGAGATTACATATTAGGAATTCGAGATTATGGATTAAAGATTAGGAATTACACATTAAGGATTAAGGATTAAGGATTATGGTTTAAGAATAGACTAGGGATTAGGAATTAAGGATTAGAGATTGGGGATTAATGATTGTAGATTAGGGATTTGGGAGAGATGGATAAGGCATTATAGATTTTAGTATAAGAGATTAAGGAGTGAGGGATTAAGGAGTAGGGATAAGGGAATAGTTATTGAGGATTACGAAGAAGATGGAGAAGAAGAAGAAGATGAAGAGGAATAAGAAAAAAAACAATAAGAAGAAGTAGAAGAAGATGATGAAAAAGAAGAAGAAAAGGAAGAAAAAGTATAATAACAAGAAAAAGACAAAGAAAAAGAAGAACAAGAAGAAAAAAAAGAAGA
Source organism: Vanilla planifolia (assembly GCA_023846275.1). Taxonomy (NCBI): domain Eukaryota; kingdom Viridiplantae; phylum Streptophyta; class Magnoliopsida; order Asparagales; family Orchidaceae; genus Vanilla; species Vanilla planifolia. The sequence goes on along the minus strand of JAIUJO010001750.1, from coordinate 99,407 downwards.
AGAGGAAGATGAGAAAGCAGATGAAGAAGAAAATGAGGTAAAAGAAGAAGAAGAAGAAAAACAAAAAGAAGAGCAGGAAGAAGAAGAAGAAGAAGAGGAAGAAGAAGATGAAGAAGAAGAAGAAGAAAGAGAAGAGTAAGAAAAAGAAGAAGTATATGAAGAAGGTGAAGTAGTTGAAGAAGAAGAAGAAGAAGTAGAGGAAGATGAGAAGTAGAAAGTAAAAGAAGAAGAAAAAGAAGAAGAAGAAGAATTGAATGATGAGGAGGAAAAAGAAGAAGAACAAGAAGAAGAGAAGAAGAAAAGGATGTAGATAAAGAAGAAGAAGAAGAAAAAGTGGAGGAAGAAGAAGAAGAAGAAGAAATAAAAGAGGAAGAAGTAGTAGTAGTAGTAGTAATAAAAGAAGAAGAAGAAGAAGAAGAGAAAGAAGAGGAAGAACAAGAAGGGGAATAAGAAGAGGAAATAGAAAAGGAAGAAGACGAAGAAGAAGAAGAAGAGGAAAAAGGTGAAGGGGAAGAAGAACAAGACATAGAAGAAGAAGAAGAAAAAGAAGAAGAAGATAAGGAAGAAGAAGAAGATGAAGAGGATGATAAAGAAGAAGAGAATGAAGAAGAAGATGTGCAAGAAGAAGAAGAAGAAGAAGAAGAAAAGGAAGGTGAGGAAGAAAAGGAAGCAGAAGAAGACAAAGATGAGGAAGAAGAAGTAGAAGAAGAGAAGGAAGAAGTAGAAGCAAAAGAGGAAGAAGAAGTAGAAGAAAAAGAAGTATAAGAAGAAGAGGAAGAGTGGATGGATTTGGGATTAGGGATCAGGGGTTTGTGATTCGAGGTTAGGGATTAGGGATTAAGGAATGGATGATTAGGCATTAGGTATTAAGGAATGCCAGTTAGGGATTTCGATGTTAGCGATTTGGGATTAGTGATTTGGAATCAGGGATTAGGAAGTAGGGATTAGGGAATAAGTAATAGGGATTAGGGATTTGGGAAAAGATGAATAGATTAATGATTAGGGATTATAAATTAAGGAATTAATTATTAAGGATTAGGAATTAGAGATTAAGAATTTAGGATTATGGTTTATGGATTAGAGAATAAGGATTAAGAATTATGGATTTGAGATGAATGTTTAGGGATTTAAGATTTAAGATTAGTGATTAGAGATTAAGGGATTTGGATTAGCATTAGGAATTAAAAATTAATGATTAAGGATTAGAGATAAGGGATAAAGATTATGGATTATAGAAAAGGGTTTAAGGATTAGGTATTAGTGATTAGAGTTTAAGGATTAGAGATTTGGTATTAGAGGTTAATGTTTAAAGATTAAGGATTGGAAATTAAGTATTAAAGATTACACATTAGTAATTAGGGGCTAGGGATTAAGGATTAGGGATTATGAACTAGGGATTTGGCATTAGGGATTAAGGATTAGGGAGTAAGGAATCGAGATTAAGGATTAGGAATTAGAGGTTATAGATTATGGATTAAAGATTAATTACTATGGATTAGGGACTAGGGATTAGAAACAGGTAGACTAGGCATTATAGATTTAAGGATGAGAGATTACAGAAGGAGGGATTAAGTAGTAAGGATTTGGGAATATAGATAATGATTACGAAGAAGGAGGAGAAGAAGAAGACAAAGAAGAAGAAAAAGAGCATGGAGAAGAAGTAGTAGTAGTAGTAGAAGAAGAAGAAGAAAATGAATAAAAAGAATGAGAAGAAGAAAAAGTGAAGAAGAAGAAGAGGAAGGGGAGGTTCAAGAGGAAAAGAAGAAGAAGAAGAAGGCGAAGAAGAAGAAGAAAACAAGAAGAAGAAGAGGAGGAAGAAGAAGAAGAAGAAGAAGGAGAACAGTAAGAAGAAGAAGTAGAAGAAGGTGAAGAGGAAGAAGAAGTAGTAGTAAAAGAAGAAGAAGAAGAAGAAGAAGAAGCAGAAGCAGAAGAACGAGAAGAAGAAGAAGAAGAAGAAGAAAATAAAGAAGAAAAAGATGAAGAACAAGAACAAGAGAAGAAGAAAAAGGTGAAGAAGAAGAGGAAGGAGAAGAAGAACGCAAAAAAGAAGAAATAGAAGAAGAAGAAGAAGAAGAAGAAGAAGAGGAAGAAGAAGAAGTGGTAGAAGAAGAAAAAGATATGAAAGATGGAGAAGTAGAAGAAGAAAGAAAAGAAGAAGGAGAAGAAGGAAAGGAGGAAGAAGAAGACGTAGAAGAAGAAGAAGAGTAAGAAGAAAAAGAAGAAGAAGAAGAGGCAAAAGAAGTTGTGGAAGAAGAAGAAAAGGTAGACGAAGAAAAAGAAGAAGAAGAAAAGAGGAAGAAGAAGTAGAAGAATAAGAAGAAGTGGAAGAAGAAGAAGTGGAAGAGGAAGAAGTAGAAGAAGCAAAAGAAGAAAAGGAAGATTAGGAAGAATAGGAAGAAGTAGAAGACAAAAATGATGAAGAAGTTGTAGAAGAGGAAGAAGAAGAAGAGAAAGAAGAGGAGGAAGAAGAAGAAGAAGAAGAAGATGAAAAAGAGACGAATTAGGGATTGAAGATTTGGGGCTATGGATTAGGGTTCAAGGATTAGTGACTAAGGAATGAAGGATTAAGGATTTGGTATATGGGAATATCGATTAAATTTTAGGGACGGAAGGATTGAGGAGTTAAGAGTTAATAATTAGGGATTAGGGATTTAGGATTTTGGGAGTTAGTAATTTAGGATTAGAGATTGGAGATTAGGGAGTAAGGATTAGGGGTTAAATAATTGGGATTAACGAGTCAAGATTAGGGATTAAGGACTAAGGATATGGGATTAGGGATTAAGGATGAAGGGATTGACGATTGAGGATTCGATATTAAGGATTAAATATTAGGGATTAAGGATTTAAGATTACAGATTAGGGTTATAGGATTCAAGATTATAGATTAAGAGATTAAGGAATAGAGATTAAGAGATTAGGGATTAGGGATTAGAGAGAAGGAAGAAGGAGAAGGAGAAGAAGAAGAAGAAAGGGAAGAAGTAGAAGAAGAAGAAGAAGAAAAATAAGAAAAAGAAGAGGAAGATGAAAACAAAGAAGAAGAAGAACAAGAAGAAGAGAAGCAAAAGCAGAAGAAGAAGAAGAAGAAGAAGAAGAAGAAAAAGTAGAAGAAGATGAAGAAAAAGAAGAAAAAGAAGAAGGGGTAGAAGAAGAAGATGATGAAGAAGAAGAAGAAGAAGAAGAAAAAGAAAAAGAAATAACAGAGAAAGAAGAATAAGGACAAGAAGGAGAAGAAGAACTAGAGGAAGAAAAGAAATAAAAGAAATAAAAGAAAAACTAATTGAGGAAGAGGAAGAAGAAGAAGATGAGTAAGAAAAAGAAAACGAAGAAGAAGAAGAAGAAGAAGTAAAAAAGGAAAAAGAAGAAGAGGAAGAAGAAGAAGACATAGAAAAAGAAGAAGAAGAGTAGGAAGAAGAAGAAGAAGAAGAAGAGGAAGGAGAAGAATAAAAAAGAACAAGATGAAGAATAAAAAAGAACAAGATGAGGAAGAAAAGAAGAAGAAGAAGAAGAAGATGATGATGATGAGGAAGAAGTGGAATAAGAAGAAGGCAAAGTTGAGGAGGAAGACGAAGAAGAAGGGGAAGAAGAAGAAGAAGAAGAAGAGGAAGAAGAAGAAGAAGTAAAAGAAGAAGAAGAAGAGGTGGATTAAGGATTGGGGATCAGGGGTAGGGGTTAGGGATTAAGGATTATGTATCAGAGAATAAGGATTAAAGATTAAAGAGGGAGAGATTAGGGATAAGAGATTAAAGATTTAGGAGTTAGGAATTGGATACTAGGGTTTATGGATTTAATATTAGGTATTAGAAAGTTGGGATTAGGGAATAAGTAATAGGGATTTGGAATTAAGGATTAAGGATTAAAGATTAGATATTTAAGACTAGGGATTACGAATGAAAGGATTAATGATTAAGAATTAAGAATTAAGAGATTTATTACTAAGGACTAGGGATTTAAGATTAGGGATTAAGGATTAGGGAATAAGGTTATGTATTAGAGATTAGAATTAGGAATATAGGATTTAGGATTAGAAATTGGAGATTAAGGGCTAGAGATTAGGAGATTATGATTATCATTAGAGATTTGGGATTAAGGATTCAGAATTAGGGATTAAGGGTTAAGGATATAGGATTAGGGATTAATGATTAGGGATTATTAATTATTTGTTAAGGATTAGGGATTAGGTATTAGAGATTAAAGTTTAGGGATTAAAGATTGGGGATTAGAGATTTAAGATGGATTAAAGATTAAGGATTAAAGATTAGGGAGAAGAAAGAAGTAAGAAGGAAGAAGAAGAAGAAGAAAGAAGAAGGAAGAAGAAAGAAAGAAGAAGTAGAAAAGGAAGAAGAAGAGGAAGAATAAAGAAGAAAGAAGGAGGATGGAAGAAATAAGAAGGAGGTGAGAAGAAGAATGAAGAAAGAAGGAAGAAGAAAGAAGAAGAAAGTAAACAGAAGAAAGAAGAAAGAAACAAGAAGAAGAGGAAAAAGAAGAAGAAGGAGAAGAAGAAGAAGAAGGAAACGGAGAAGTAGGAGATGAAGAAAAAGAAGAAGATGATGATAAAGAAGAAGAAGAAGAAGAAGATGAAGAAAACGAAGAAGATGATGAATAAGAAGAAGAAGAAGAATAGGAAGAGGAAGAAAAAGAAGACCACGATGAACAGAAGAAGAAGGATAAGAGGAGTTGGAAGAACAAGAAGAAAAAGAAGAAAAAGAAGAAGAAAAAGATGAAGAAGAAGAAAAGGAATAAGAAGAAGAAAAGGAAGAAGTTGAAGAAGAAGAAGAAGAATAAGGGGAAGAGGAAGAAAAAAAGAAGTAGAAAGAAGAAAGAAGAAAGTGGAAAGAAGAAAAAAGATCAAAGAACAAAGAAGCAATAAGGAAGAAGGAATAAGGAGAAGGAAGAAGGAAGATGGAAGAAGGATGAAATCAGAAGGAAGAAGGAATAGGGAGGATGGAAGAAGGAAGAAGGAAAAAGGAAGTTGATGAAGAAGAACAAGAAGTCAAAGAAAAGGAAGAGGAATATATAAAAGAAGACAAAGAACAAGCAAAAGTGGAAGAGGAAGAGGAAGAAGATGATGATGATGAAGAAGAAGAAGAAGATGAGGAAGAGGAAGAAGAAGAAGAAGAAGAAGAAGAAGAAGAAGAAGTAGAAGAATAAGGAGAAGAAGTGGAAGAAGAAGACAAGGAAGAAGAAGAACAAGAAGAAGAAGAAGAAGAAGAGAAAGAAGAAGAAGAAGAAGAAGAAGACCAAGAAGTAAGAGAAAAAGAAGAACAACCAGAAGAAGAGAAGAAGAAAAAGATGAAGAAGAAGAAGAAGAAAAAGATGAAGAAATAAAAGAAGAAGAAGAAGAAGAAGAAGATGATGAAGATAGAGAAGAAGTAGAAGAAGGCAAAGATGATGATGATAAAGAAAAAAAAGAGGTGGAAGAAGAAGAAGGAGGACAAGTAGACGGAGAAGAAGAAGTAGAAGAAGAAGAAGAATTAGAAGTAGAACAAGTAGAGGAAAGAAGAAGAGTTAAGAGAAGAGAAAAAAGGACAACAAGAACAAGAAGATGAGGAGGAAGAGGAGGAAGAAGAAGAACAAGAAGAATAAGAAGAGGAAAAAGAAGAAGAGAAAGCTAAAGAAGAGATAGAAGAAGAAGAAGAAGAAAAGGAAGAAGAAGAAGAAGAAGAGGATGACGAAGAAGAAGAAGAAGTGGAAGAAGAAGTAGAAAAGGAGGAGGAGGAAGAAGAAGAAGAAGAAGATGAGGAAGAAGAAAAAGAAGAAGAAGAGGATGAGGAAGAAGAAGAAGTGGAAGAAGAAGTAGAAAAGGAGGAGGAGGAAGAAGAAGAAGAAGAGGAAGATGAGGAAGAAGAAGAAGAAGAAGACGAAGATGAGGAAGAAGTCGAAGAAGAGGAAGAGGAAGAAGAGGGCAAAGAGAACGAAGAAAAAGAAGTATAAGAAGAAAAGGAAGAAGTGATAAATTAGGGATTACGGGTTGGGGATTAGGGACTAGAGATTAAGAATGAATGGAGGGAGGGATTATGGATGGTTGATTTAGGAGTTAGCAATTAGAAATTATGGTTTAAGGATTATGGAGTAGGGATTAGTGAATAAGTCATTAGGATTAGGGATTATGGATTAGCTATTAAGTATTTATGATTAATGATTAATGGATTAATGATTATAGATTAGAGAGTAAGGATTAAAAATTAAGGGATTAATTATTAATAATTAGGGATTAGAGATTAGGAATTTAAGATTTAGGATTAGAGAATAGAGATTAGGAATGAAGGATTAGATTATAGAGATTAGGGATACAAGTTTTTGGATTAGAGATTAGAGATTAGAGATTAGAGATTAAGGATTAGAGATTAAGGGATTAGGATAAGCATTAGGGATTAGGGATTAGGGATAAGGTGTAAAAGGTTAAGGATTAGCAATGAAGGAATAGGGATTATGGATTATGGATTATAGATTAGGGATTATGTATTAGGGAATCAAATATAAGGATTAGAGATTTAGGTAGAGGTTAGGGATTAAAGATTAAGGATTAGAGTTTAGGTTAATGATTTGAAATTAGGGATTAAGGATTAACAACAGGGATTAGGGATTTTGGCATAGGGATAAGGATTAAGGAATAGGGATTCGGAATTAGGGATTTGGGATTATGGATTAGAGACTAGGGATTAGAGATTAAGGATTGAAGGCTATGGATTGTAGATTAAGGATGGATTAGGGATTAGAGATAAGGACTTATGGAGGAATGGATTGAGCATTACAGATTTAAAAGTAAGAGATGAGGGAGGGAGAGTTTAAGGGGTAAGGATTAGGGAATAGAGATTAATGATTATGAAGAAGAAGGAGAAGAAGAGCAAGAAGAACAAGGAGAAGAAGAAGAAGAAGGAGAAAAAGGGGAGGATGAGGAAGAATAGAAAGGATAAGATGAGGAAGAAAATGAGAAAGAAGAGGAAGAAGCAGAAGAAGAAGAAGAAGAAATAGAAGTAGAAGTTGAAGAAGAAGAAGAAAAGAAAAAGAAGAGGAGGAAAGAGAAAAAGAAGTAGAAGAGGAAGAAGAAGAAGGAGGAGGAGGAGAAGGAGAAGAGTAAGAAGAAGAAGAAAAAGAAGAAGGTAAAGAAGTTGAAGAAGAGGAAGAAGAGGAAGAAGAAGAAGAAGAAGAAGAAGAAGAAGAGGTAGATAAAGAGGAAGAAGAAGAAGAAGAAGATGATGATGAGGGAGAAGATGAAGAAGAAAAAGAAGAAGAACAAGAAGAAGACAAAAAGAAAATGATGATGAGGAGGAAGAAGAAGAAGAAGAAGAAGAAGAAGAATAAGAAGAAATAAATGGAGAAGAAGAACAAGAAGAAAAGAGGAAAAAGAAGAAGAAGAAGAAGAAGAGGAAATAGAAGAGAACAAAGAAGAAGAAGAAGAAGAAGAAGTAGGGGAAGAGGAAGAGGAAGAAGAAGCGGAAGAAGAAGAAAAAGAAGTAGAAGAAGAAGAAGAAGATGATGATGATGATGAAGAAGAAGAAGAAGAAAAAGAAGAAGAGGAGGTAAAGAAGAATAGGAGGAAGAAAAGACAAAGAAGAAGAAAAAAAGAAGAAAAAAAGAAAAGAAAAGAAGAAGAAGAAGAAGAGAATGAGGAAGAAAAATAAAAAAAGAAGAGGAAGATAAAGAAGAAGTAGAATACAAAGATGAGGAAGAAGAAGAAGAAGAAGAGGAAGAATAAGTAGAAGAAGAGGAAGAAGAGGAAGAATAAGAAGAAGAGGAAGAAGTAAAAGAAGAAGAGGGAGAGGAGATGCATTAGGGATTAGGGTTTAATGAATGAATGATTAAGGATTAGGTACAAGGGAATATGAACTAAAGATTAGGAAGGAAGGGATTAAGTATTTGTGATTTAGTAATAAGGGATTAAGGATTGGGGAGTCAAAATTAGAGGAAAAATAAATTGGATTAGAGATTAAAGATTAGAGATTAAGGATTTATGATATGGGGTTAGGGATAATGGATGATAGGATTACTAACTAGGGATTAGTGATAAATAATTAATGGTTTAATTATTAAGGATTAGGGTTTCGAGATTAAGGATTAGGGATTAAGGAATAGCAATTAAGGAATAAGGATTTGGAATTAAGGAATAAAGATGAGAGATTTGGGATATAGGATTCAAAATTATATGTTAGGGATAAGGGGTTAAAGATTAAGAGATTAGCAATTAAGGATTTGGGGGAAAGAAGAAAAAGAAGGACATGAGTAAGAGGAAGAAGAAGTGAAGAAGTTCAAGAAGAAGAAGAAGAAAAGGAAGATGAAAAGGAAGGAGAAGAGAAAGAAGAAGAAGAAGAAGAAGAAGACCAAGAAGAAGCAATGAAGAAGAAGAAGAAGAAAGAGAAGAAGAAGAAGAAGAAGAAGACGCTGGCAGCATGCTTAACACATGCAAGTCGGAGCCCCTCAGCTAACTTCACTAACTTGAAAGCTACTAGATCGGGAGGTATAATATCAACCACCTGACACCAAGGAGAAGAAGATGGAGAAGTAAAATAAAAAGAAATTGAAAACAAAGAAGAATTAAACAAGAATGAGAAGAAGCAGAATAAGAAAAAAAAGAAGAAAAACAAGTAGAGGAAGAAGAAGAGGATGAATAAAAACAAGAAGAAGAAAAATAAGAAGAAGAAGAAGAAGAGGAAGAGGAAAAGAAGGGGAAAAACAACAAGATGTAAAAGAAGAAGAAGAAGAAGAAGAAGAAAAAGATAAAAAAGAAGAAGAAGAGGAAGAAAAAGAAGAAGAAGATGAGAAAGAAGAAGAGGAGGAAGATTAGGAAGAAGAGGAAGAAGTAGATGACAAAGATGAGGAGGAAGAAGAAGAAGAAGAAGAAGTAGAGGAATATGAAGAAGAGGAAGAAGAAGAAGTAGAAGTAGAAGAGGATAAAGAAACGAATTAGGGATTAGACATTTGGGGTTATGGATTAGGGTTTAAGGATTAGGAATTAAGGAATGAAGGATTAGGAATTAGGTTTAAGGGAATATGGATTAAAGATTAAAGAGGAACGAATTAAGGATTTGGGAGTTAGTAATTAGGGATTAGGGACTCAGGACTTGGGAGGTAGTAATTTGGGATTAGGCATTAGGTAGTATAGATTATGGAATAAATAATTGGGATTAAGGATTAGATATTAGAGATTAAGGTTGAAGGGAAAGAGTAGAAGAAGAAGAAGAAGAAAGAGTGGAAGAAGAGAAGATGAAAAAGAAGAGGAAGAAGATGAAAAAGAAATAGATGGGGAAGAAGATTAAGAACAAGAAGGAGAATAATAATAATAATAATAATAATAAGAAGAGGAAGAAGAAGAAGAGAAAGAAGAAGAAGAAGAAGAGGAAAAAGAAGAAGAAGAAGAAGAAGAAAAGGAAGAAGAAGAAAAAAGAAGAACAAGATGAGGAAGAAAAATAAGAAGAAGAAGAAAAAGAAGAAGAAGAAGAGGAAGATGAGGAAGAAGTGGAAGAAGAAGAAGGCAAAGATGAGAAGGAGGATGAAGAAGAAAAGAAAGAAAAAGAAGAAGAAGAGGAAGAAGAAGTAAAAGAAGAAGAGGTAGAAGAGGTCGAATTGAGGATTAGGTATTAACGGTTAGGGATTAAGGATTAAGGACTAGGGATTATTGAATGAAGGATTATGAATTATGCATCAGAGAATAGAGATTAAAGATTATGGAGGGAGAGATTAGGGATAAGGGATTAAAAATTTATGAGTTAGGAATTTGATATTAGAGTTTATGGATTCGAGATTAGGGATTAAGTAGTAGGGATTAGGGAATAAGTAATACGGATTTTGGATTAAGGAATAAGGATTAGGTGTTTGGGACTAGGGATTAGGGATGAAGGGATTTATGGTTAGGGATTAAGAATAGAGAGATTTATACTAAGGACAAATGATTAGAGATTAGGGATTAGGGATTGGGGAATGGGGTTAAAGAATAGAGATTAGGTATTAAGGAAATAGGATTCATGACTAAAGATTAGAGATTAGAAGATTAAAATTAGCTTTAGAGATTATGGATTATTGATTCAAGATTAGCTTTAGAGATTAAGGATTAAGGATTAAGGATAAGGGATTAGTTATTAAGGATTATTGATTATAGGTTAAGGATTAAAGATTTGGGATTAGGTATTAGGATTAGAGTTTAGAGATTAGAGATTTAAGATGGATTAGAGATTAAGGATAAAGAATTAGGGATAAGAAGAAAGAAGGAAGAAGAAAAAGAAGGAAGAAAGAACAAGGAAGAAGGAAGAAAGATGAAATAGAAGAGGAAGAACAAGAGGAAGGATAAAGAAGAAAGGAGGATGGAACAAGGAAGAAGGAAAGAGGTAGGAAGAAAAATGAAGAAAGAAGGAAGAAGAAAGAAGAAGAAAGAAGAAAGAGGAAGAAAAAGAATAAGAATAAGAATAAGACAAGAAGAAGAAGAAGAAGAAAAGAATAATAATAATAATAATAATAATAATAATAATAAGAAGAAGAAAAAGAGGAAGATGAGGAAGAAAATGAGGAAGATGAGGAAGAAGAAGAAGTAGAAGAAGAAAAAGAAGTAGAAGAAGAAGAAGAAGAAGAAGAGGAAGAGGAAGAAGAAGAAGAAGAAGAGGAAGGAGAAGAATTAGAAGGGGAAGAAGAAGAAGAAGAAGAAGAAGAGTAAGAAGAAGATGAGGACGAAAAAGGTAAAGTAGTTGAAGAAGAAGAGGTAATTGAAGAGGAGGAGGAAGAAGTAGAAGAAGGAGGAGGAGGAGAAGATGAAGAAGAAAAAGTAAAAGAGAAAGAAGAAGAGAAGAAGAAAATTTGATGAAGAAGAAGAAGAAGAAGAAATAAATGGAGATGAGGAAGAAGAATAAGTAAAAGGGGAAGAAGAAGAAGAAGAAATAAAAGAGAAAGAAGAAGAAGAAGGAGAAGAAGAAGAAGCAGAAGAAGAAGAAGAAGGAGGGGAAGAAGATGAGAAAGAAGAATAGGAAGAAGAAGAAGAAGAAGAAAAAGAAGAAGAAGAAGAAGAAAAAGAAGAAGAGGAGGAAAATGATGAAGAGGATGAAAAAGAACACATGGAAAAAGAAAAACAAGTTGTAGAAGAAGAAAAATAAGAAGAAGGAGAAGAAGAAGAAGAAGAAGAAGAAGAAGAAGAAGGAATGGAAGAAGAAGAAGAAGTAGAGAAAAAAGAATAAAAATAAAAGAAGAAGAGGAAGATAAAGAAGAAGTAGAAGAAATAGAATACAAAGATGAGGAAGAAGAAGAAGAAGAGGAAGAAGAAGAAGTAGTAGTAGAAAAAGAGATGAATTGGGGATTAAAGATCAAGGTTTGGGGAGTAGGGTTTAGTGATTCGGGATTAAGGAATTAGGTATAAGGGAATATGAATTAAAGATTAAGAATGAAGGGAATAGGAATTTAGGAGTTAGCAATAAAGGATTAAGGATTAGGGAAAAAATAATTTGGATTAGGGATTAAAGATTAGAGTTATGGGGTTAGGGATAAACGATGATGGGATTACTGACTAGGGAATAGAGATTAGGGATTAATTATTAAGGATTAATACATAGGATTAAGGATTTATTATTAAGGATCAGGGATTAGGGAATAGTAATTAGCGAATAAAGATTTGGGATTAAAGATTAAAGATCAGAGATAGGGGATATAAGATTCAAAATTAGAGATTAGGGATTAAGGGTTTGAGATTAGGAGATTATGGATTAGTAATTAAGGATCTTGGGGAAGGAAGAAAAAGGAGATAAGTAAGTAGAAAAAAAGTGAAGAAGTAGAGGAGGAAGAAGAAGAAGAAGAGGATGATGAAAAGGAAGGAGAAGAGGAAGAAGAAGAAAATGAAGAGGAAGACGAAGAAGAGAAGAAGAAAAAGAAGAAGAAAAGCAAGAAGAAGAGAAGAAGAAGAAGAAGAAGAAGAAGAAGGAGAAGAATGAAAAGAAGAACAAGAAGAAGAACAAGAAGAAGAAGAAGAAGGAGAAAAAAAGGAAGGAGAAGTAGAAGGAGAAGTAAAAGAAAAAGAAATTGAAGAGAAAGAAGAATAAGAAGAAAGAAAAGAAGAAGGAGAAGAGGAAGAGGAAAAAGAAGAGGAAGAAGAAGAAGAGGTAAAAGAAGAAGAAGAAGAAGAAGAGGAAAAAGATGATGAATAAGAAGAAGAAGAAAAAGAAATGGAAGAAGAGGAAGAAGATGATGAGAAAGTAGAAGAAAAAGAAGAGGAAGATGAGGAAGAAGTGGAAGAAGTAAAAGCCAAAGATAAGGACGAAGAAGAAGAAGAAGAGGAAGAAGATGAAGAAGAAGAAAGTAAGAGGAAGAAGTAGAAGAAAAAGAGGAAGAATTGATGGATTAGGGATTATGGATTTAGGGTTAGTGATTAGAGATTATGGGTTAAGGATATAGGATTAAGGATTAAGGATGAAGGGATTAATGATTAAGGATTAGAAATTAGGGATATAAAATTGATGGATTTGTCAAGTATTAGGCTTTAGAGATTTTGAATTTAAGATTAAGGATTTGGGAGTAGGGAATAGGGATTAGGTAACAGGGATAAGAGATTAAGAACTAAAGATAATAGATTAGGAATACAAGATTCAAGATTAGAGATTAATGATTAAGTACTAGAGATTAAAGGATTAGAGATGAATGATTAAGTATTAGAGGGAAGGAAGAAGAAGGAGAAGAGTAAGAAGAAGAAGAAGAAGAAGGTGAAGAAGTAGAAGAAGAAGAAGTGGAAGATGAAGAGGAGGAAGAAGAAGAAGAGGAAAATGAAGAAGTACAAGAAAAAGAAGAACAAGAAGAAGAGAATAAGAAAAAGAAAGAGATGAAGAAGAAGAAGAGGAAGAAGGAAAAGAAGAAGAAGAAGAAATAGAAGAAGAAAAAGAAGTAAATAAAAAGGAAGGAGAAGAATAATGAGAAAAAGAAGAAGAAAAAGAAATAAAAAAGGAACAAGAATAAGAACAAGAAGGAGAAGAAGAAGAAGAGGAGGAGGAATAGGAAGAAGAAGAAGAAGAAAAAGAAGAAAAATAGTAGAGGAAGATGAAGAGTGAGAAGAAGAGGAACAATAACAAGAAGAAGAAGAAAAAGAAGGAGAAGTAAAAAAAATAGGAAAAAGAAGAGCAAAAAAGAAGAAGAGGAAGAAGAAGAAAAGTCATAAAAAATAAGAAAAAGAAGAAGAATATGTGGAAAAAGAAGAAGAAGAAAGAGAAGAAGAAGACGAAGAAGATGAAGAAAAAGTAGAAGAAGGAGAAGAAGGGGAAGGATAATGGATGTAAGATTAAGGATTACATATTAGGGATTAGAAATTAGAGAGTAGGAGATCAAGATTACCATTAAAGATTGAGGATTAGTTATTATGATTATGGATTAGGGAAGAAGAAGAAGAAGAAGTACAAAGTAGAAGAAAGAAGAAAGAGTAAAGAGGAAGGAAGAAAGAAGATGGAGTGAGGAAGAAACTAGAAGAAAGAAGGAATAAGAAAAAGGAAGAAGGAAGAAGGAATAAGGAAAAGGAAGAAGGAAGAAGGAATGAGGAAGTTATAAGGAAAAGGAAGAAGGAAGAAGGAATTGGCATTTGCCTTGATATAATAGATATTATATCCTCTTCAAAAAAAAAAAATATAAGAAGGAAGAAGGAATAAGGAAGATGGAAGTAGGAAGAAGCAAGAAGAAGAAGAAGAAGACAAAGAAGTGTAAGAGGTAGAGGAAGATTAAGAGGTGAAAGAGGACATAGAGGAAGAAGAAGAAGACGAAGAGATGGAAGAAGAAGAAGAAGATAAAGAAAAAGAATAAGATGATAAGGAAGAAGTAGAATAAAATAAAGCAGATCAAGAAGAAGAAAAAGAGAAAGAAAAGGAATAAGATGAAGGAGATGAAGAAGAACTAGAAGAAGAAAACAAGGAAGAAGAAGAATAAGAAGATGAAGAAGTTGAGAAGAAGAACAAGAAGTAGACAAAGAGGACAAAGAAGAAGAAGAAGAAGAAGAACAAGAAGAAGAAGAAGAAGGAGGAGGAGAAGAAGTTGAAACAGAAGGAGAAGAAGAAGAAAAGGAAGTGGAAGAGGAATAAGAAGAGGAAAAAGGTGAAGAAGTAGAAGAAGAGTGGGAGAAGAAGAATAAGATGAAGAAGAAGAAGTAAAAGAACAAGAAGAGGGAGAATAAGAAGAACAAGAAGTAGAAGTAGTAGAAGAAGAAGATGAAGAAGAAATCAAAGAAGAAGAAGAAGATGACCTAGAAGTGAAGTAAAACAAGAAGAAAAAGAAGAAGAGGAGTCAAAAAAAGAAAAAGAATAAGAAAACGAAGAAGAAAAAATAAGAAGAAGCAAAAGAAGAAGAACAAGAATAAGAAGAAGAAGAACAAGAAGAAAAGAAGAGAAGAAGAAGAAGAAGAAGAAGAGGGAGAAGAAGAAGTAGAAGAAGAAGAAGAAGAATAAGAAGAAGAAGAGGAAGAAGAAGAAGAAGAAGAAGAAGAAGATGAAGAAGAAGAAGTAGAAGAAGAAGAAGAAGAAGAAGAAGAAAAAGAGAAGAAGAAGAAGATGAAGAGGAAGAAGAGGAAGAAAAGAAGAAGAAAACTAAGAAGAAGAGGAAGAATGGGAAGAAGAAGACGAAGAAGAGGAAGATGAAAAAGAAGAATAAGAAGAAAAAGAAGCAAGAAGAAGAAAAAGAAGAAGGAAGAAGAAGAAAGAAAGAAGATAGATGAAGGAATAAGGAAGAAGGAAGAAGGAAGAAGGAATGAAGAAGAAGTAAAATAAGTAGAAGTGGAAGAAGAGGAGGTGGAGGAAGATGAAGAGGAAAAAGAAGAAGAAGAAGAGTCGAAGAAGAAGAAGAATATAAAGAACAAGAAGAAGAAGATGATGAAGAAGGAGAGTTGGAAACCGATTAAAAAGAAGAAGAAGAAGAAGAAGAAGAAGAAGTCGTAGAAGTAGAAGAAAAGAAGATGAAGAAAGCGATGATGAAGAAGAAGAAGCAGAAGAAAGCAAAGAAGTTGAAAAAGAGTAGAAGAAGAAGAAGGAGTAGAAGAAGAAGACGGAGAGGAAGAAGTAGAAGAAGAAGAAGAAGAAGAAAGAGTAGAAGAAGAAGAAGAAGACGAAGAGGAAGAAGTAGAAGAAGAAGAAGAAGAAGAAGAAGATGAAGAAGAGGAAGATGAAGAAGAAGAAGTTGATGAAGAGGAAGAAAAATATGAAGAAGAAGAAAAAGAAGAAGAGAAAGAAGAAGACAGATTATGGATATGTGGGTGATTACGTAAGGATTAAGAATTAGGTATTAAGGATTGGGGATTAGGCATTTCGAAAGGATGGATTTGGGACTATGGATTAGGGATTAAAGATTAAGGATTAATAATTAGGGATTCTGAATAAGCTTTGGGTTATGGTTTAGGGATTAGTGATCAAGAAATAGGGATTCTAAAATAGGGATTAGGAATTATGGATTGGGGATTAAGGATTAAACGTTAAGGATTAGGGATAAAGGATTATGGATTAAGTATTAGAGATTACAGATTAAAGGTTAAGAATTAGGGATTAAGAATTATCGATTAAAGGATTAAGGATTAATTATTAGGGATTATGGATTAAAGATGGAGGATTAGGGTTTAGGGATTATGAATTAACGTTTAACAATTAGTGATTTTGGATTAGGAATTTAGGATAAGTGATTAGAGATTAGGGATTAGGGATTAAGGATTAAAGATTAGTGATTAGGGTTTAGGAATTAGAGATTAAGGTTTATGTATTAAAGATTAAGGACTAAATATTAGGGATTAGGGATTAAGATTTAGGGTCTAAGGAATAGGGATTATGAATTAAGGATAATGGTTGGATTAAAGATTAAATATTACAAATTAGTTATTAGGGATTGACATTAAGGATTAAGGATTAGATACTATGATTCGGGATTATGGAGAGACGGATTATACATTACGGATTAGTGATTAGGGAGAGCGGGATTAGGGATTATGGTTTTGGGATACAGAAGAAAGAGAAGAAAAAGAAAAACAAGAAGAAGTCGAAGAAGATGTCAAAGATGATGAAGAAAAAAAAGAAGAAGAATGAAAGAAATAAGAAGAAAGAAAGAAGAAGAAATAAGAAGGAATAAGAAGAAAGAAGAAAAAGGAAGAAGAAAGAAGAAAAAAGAAAGAGAAAGAAGAAAGAAGAAAAAAGAAAAGGAAAGATGAAAGAAGAAGGAAGAAGGAAGAAGAACAAAGCAGGAAGGAAGAAGTAAGAAGGAAAAAGGAAGAAGGAATAAGAAAGCAGGAAAGAAGAAAGAAGAAGGAAGAAGGAAGAAGAAAGAAAAAAGAAGAAAGAAAAAAGAAGAAGAAAGAAGGAAGAAGAAGCAGCAGAAGGAGAAGGAGAAGGAAACAGAGGAAAAGGAGAAGGAGAAGGAGGTGTAAGAGAAGGAGAAGGAGAATGAGAACAAGAAGAAGAAGAAGAGAAAGAAGATGAGGAAGAAGAACAATAGGAAAAAGATGAGGAAGAAGAAGTAGATGTAGAAGAAGATGAAGAAGACAAAGAAGAAGAAGAACGAGAAGAAGTAGTAGTAGAAGAAGAAGAAGAAGATGAAGAAGAAGAATAAGAAGAAGAAAAAGAAGAAGAAGAAGAAGAAGAAGAAGAAGAAGAGGAAGAAGAAGAAGAAGAAGAAGAAGAAGAAGAGAAAGAGGAGGAAGAAGAAGAAGATTAAGAAGAAGAACAAGCAGAGATAGATGACGAAGAAGAGGAAGAAGAACAGCAAGAAGATGAGAAAGAAGAAGAAGACGAAGAAGAAGAAGAAGAGAATGAAGAAGAGGAGGAAGAAGAGAAACAAGAGAAGGAAAGAGAAGAAAAAGAAGAAGTATAAAAAGTAGAAGGAGAAGAAGAAAATGAAGGAAAAAAGAAAGAAGAATAAGAAGAAGGGGAAGAAGAGGAAGAAGAAGAAGAAGAAGAAGAAGAAGAGAAAGAAGGAAAAGAAGAAGAAGAAGAAGAAAAGGAAGATGAAGAAGAAGAAGAAGACGAGGAAGATAAGGAAGAAGAGCAAGAAGAAGAAGAAGAAGAGGAAGAGGAAGAAGAGGAATTGGGAGAAGAAGGAAGATGAATGGTAGAAACAAGGAGGAAGGAAAAATGATGAAGGAAAGAGGAAGGAAGAAGGAAGAAGGAAGAAGAAATTAGAAAGTAGAAAGGAGAAAGAAGAAAGGAGGAAGAAGATGAAGAAGAAGAAGAAGGAGAAGAAGAAAAAGAAGAAGTAGAAGAAGAAGAGGAATCCAAAGAAGAATAAGAAGAAGAATAAGAAGTGAATCAAGAAGAAAAGGAAGAAGATTAAGAAGAGAAGAAGAAGAGGAAACAAAAGAAGAAGAAGAAGAAGAAGAAGAAGAATAGGAAGAAGAAGAATAGGAAGAAGAAGATGTAGAAGAAAAAGAAGAAGTTGACAAATAGGAAGAAGATAAAGAAGAAGAAGTAGAAGAAGAAGTAGAAGAAGAAGAGGAAGGTCAAGAAGAACAAGAAGAAAAGAATAAGGAAAAAAGGAAGAATAAGAAGAAGAAGAATAAGAAGAAGAAGATGATGTAGAAGAAGAAGAAATAGAAGAAGAAAAAGAAGTAGAAAAAGAAAAAGGTGGAGTTGGAGAAGAAGAAAAAGAAAGAGAAGAGGAAGAAGAACAAGAACAAGAAGGAGAAGAGGAAGAACAAGTAGAAGATGAAGAAGAAGAAAAAAATGAGAAAAACAAGTAGCGGAAGAGGAAGAGGAAGAAGAAGAAAAAGAGGAAAAAGAAGAAGATAAAGCAGAGGAAAAAGAAGAAGAGGAAGAAGAAGACATAGAAGAAGAAGACGAAGAAGAAGAAGAGGAAGAAGAAGAAGAAGAAGAAATGCAGAAAAGAAAAAAGAAGAAGAACAACAAGAAGAAGAAGAGAATGATGAGGAAGAAGAGGAAGAAGAGGAAGAAGAAGGCAATGATGAGGAAGGAAAGAAAGAAGTAGAAGAAGAAGAGGGAGAGGATGAAGAAGAAGTAGAGGAATTTGAGATGGAATAGGGATTAGGGATCAGGTGTTAAGGGTTGGTGATTAGAAATTAGGGATTAGGGAATGAAGGGTTAGGGATTATGTATCAGGGAGTAATGATTAAAAATTGGGAGGGAAAGATTAGGGATTATGGATTTGAGAGTTATAATTAAGGTTTCAAGTTTACGGATTAGGTTTTATGGAGTAGGGATTTAGGATTAAGTAAAAGAGATTTGGGATTAAGGATTAGGGATTAAAGATTAAGGATTAGAGATTAGAGGTTAGGGATGAATGGATTATTGATTAGGGATTAAAGAATAGGTATTAAGATTTAAAGGATTTATAAATAAGGGTTAAGTATTAAAGATTAAGGATTTAGGATTAGGGATTAGGGAATAGAGTTAATGGTTAGAGATTAGGTATTTAAGATTCAAGATTAGAGTTAAAGATTAAGGGTTAAAAATTAAGGATTTGAGATTAAGGGATTACGATTAGTATTAGAGATTAGATATTAAGGATAAGGGATTAAAGATTAGGGATTAAAGATTACAGAATAGTGATTACATATTAGGGATCAGGGATTAGGGATTAGAGATTAGAGATTAGCGATTATGGATTATGGATTATAGATTAGGAATTAGGTATTACAGATTAAAGTTTAGGAATGAGAGATTTGGGTTTTTAGATTTCCTAGATTAAAGATTGATGATTAAGTATTAGGGAAAAGGAAGAGGGAAGAAAGAAGAAGAAGTTGGAAGAAGGAAGAAGAAAGAAAGAATAAAGAAAAAGAAGAAGAGGAAGATGTAGAGAAAGAATAAAGAAGAAAGAAGAAGGAAGAAGGAAGGAAATAGAAAGAAGGAAGAAGGAAGAAGGAAAAAGAAAGAAGAAAGAAGAAAGTAGAAAGAAGAAAGAGGAAAGAAGAAAGAAGGAAGAAGAAGAGGAAAAAGAAGAAAAGGAAGAAGAAGAAGGAGTATGAAAAGACGATGAAGAAGAAGCTGATTGTGATGATGACGATGACGAAGAAGAATAACAATAAGAAGAGAAAGAAGAAGAAGAAGAAGAAGAAGAAGAAGAAAAAGAAGAAGAAGAAAAGAAGAAGGAGAAGATGAAGAAGAAGTAGAAGAAGAAAAGAAGAACAGGATGAAGAAGAATAGGGAGAAGAAGCAAAAGAAGATGAATTAGAAGAAGAAAAAGAAAAAGAAGTGGAAGAAGAAGAAGAAGTAGAAAGAAGAAGAGAGAAGAAAGAAGATATAGGAAGGAAGAAGAAAGAATAAAGTTGGAAAAAAAAAGAAACAAGAAGGAAGAAGGAATAAAGAAAAGTATGAAGGAAGAAACAGGAAATAAGAAGAAACAAGGAATAAGGAAGATGGATGAAGGAAGAAGGAAGAAGATGAAATAGAATAAGAAGAAGAAGATGATGATGATGAAGAAGAGGAAGAGGAAGAGGAAGAGGTAGAAGAAGACGAAGAGGAAGGGGAAGAAGCAGAAGAA